>JACXGM010002123.1:15048-49159 GCA_016801145.1 Umbra pygmaea | reverse complement strand
TGAAACAGAATTTAATGTGACAATAATCCAATTTAAAGAATAATGATCCACATATATTTAGTACTAATCAGAATCTGTATATCCAAAAGTTGTAATATTTTATCACCCACAACCAGCATTCATAAGAACTGCAATAGTGAATCAACCACTACTGAACTAGCTAAACTACATTGATGGGAATACACTTCTCAGTAATGGTTGGAATAAAGATAATGACTTTAGATTTGAAAAGTAAAGATTGTTATTATAATTTAATAATCAAACATAAAGTGTTCAATGCATAAATGCTTGAAGTACAAAATATATTAAAACACACTTTTCTGAAAAACAAAACGTGCAGCAAAGCATTCTGGGAAATCGGCTGTTACGTATATTTTACAGCATATTTCCATTATAAACACAGTGCAAGAGTATATTTAACAGTGTAGTAATGTATTTTAACAGAAAAGAGATGATAAACTAAATTACTGTGTTTCACTGTTACAGAAACTGTGTTCAACCTTTTTTGAGTGTACAGTGTTTTATCGTGATGATTTGACAGTTTTTCTGAAATCTACAGAAATTTTTTACAGTGTACAGAAGGCAAGAGAGGGCAAGAGAGACTGAAAGCAACAGTATATTAGAGCAACAGAGGACGGTTTTAAATCTGCAAGAATTTGAATGGAAACTTGATCGTTGCCAGCTATGGATTGACTAAAGCTAGAGAGCAAATATCACAAGAACTTAGGAGGCTTAATAAGCTCTCCATATAGAATGAGGTGAACCTTGCCAACATCCTTGTGTTGTTACTACATTCTGAAGGCCAATCAAGACAAAGTAGAAGGTTTAGTGCTTGTGTGTGTTTGTTCATGCGCGTGCGTCTGTGTGTGTGTGTACAGTACAGGCTGTTCCCTGCCAATGAAATATGTCTGACGGATGTCTCCCTGGATTTAGCAGGGTTCAAACCCATGCTCTTAGCTGCCACTCCCACTTAAGAAAATGCTTACTGCACAAAAACAGCCAGGTCTATCCATTACACTGAAGGATGGGTCGATGACACCGAACATTCTAGAACATTTCGAGAACATCATCAAGACGTTCTTTGGGAAGATAAGTCCCTCTTTGAGACCCGGATACACCTGAAACGAATCGTTTCCTTTGGTTGCACATCACAACCCTAATTCTAAATGATGCTGTATTTGCTACACTGTGGGCAAACAAATTTAAACAGTTATGGAAAAGTGTGTTCTAACAGAGATGATTTCCTTTTACTAGAGAGACTATACAGCAACAATCACTCAACAGCTCAATAACCAGTCCTAAGTGGACATCAATGGGTACAAACACATGCAAAAAGGGAATGGCTATTAAGAAGCCACTCTCCATAGACTTTGAAAATAGCCTGTACCCTTTGTCAGGCCTCTACGTGTCTCTCAGCATTGCACAGATGTACCGATAAACCTGGGTTCAAATAGTATTTAAAAAAATTGTATTTGAACCCAGTTTGTTGCTGTAGTATTAGACCGAAGCAAGCAAAGAAAACTTCATGATCAAGCCTACTTGATTAATTGAATTAAATTAGGATTTACCCCTGTCTTTTTATTCAGGAATCACCTAAAACACCCAGAACAAATAACAAATTGATACCATACTATTACTGTTTACCCAACTGTAACAGAGAGGGTTTGGCTCGAGTGTATCCGGCCTGTGGGCTGTAGTTTGCCCGTCCCTGTGTTAAAGCATTACTCTTCCAGTTAAACAGATTGTCAGGCTACTTTGATCTAATTTTAGGAGGTGTATGTGACCTCATCCGTCATGCACGTGACTATGCAGCAATATCAGTCTACCGGGACCAGAAAATAATATTATAAACAGTGTGAATTATGATGCACTTTGGTGACTGAAAATATGGATGTCTGTCGGTGATAACAATATAAAAATAACTTTTTGTTTCTCATACAAATACATTCAGTTTGTTATTTTATAGAAGGCGCAACACATCTGAAGAGAGTTCCTCACATATAGATTTCAGGCAGATGTATTAGGTTAAAATAAATAAATCATCCATGAATAATGGGACACTTGGTTGTTTCCTGATGAGAGAGGTGCACTTTGGCAGGTCTTGTATCACTTGATGCAAGGTGAATAAAAACAGACAGAATAGCTCCACCTCACTCTATCTATTCAAAAGGTGTAAGAAGGAGGCTATTGCATTTTTTGTTCTGCCTTTCCGGTCATAATTAATAAAATTGGATGGGATAGAAGGTGTTAGTTGAACAAAAAAGCGTTATATAAGTCTAATGTTATGTTATTGAGCCTGTCATACCACAAATTGTTCCCAGAACTTATTTCCATTGACTTTTGAATCAAATCATCTCCATAGTCGTTACCTGCTTTCGTACCAGTCCAGACATTACTTATTTCAAACAGTGAAATGATTCATCAGTGCAGATTTTCTGTAGCTCACATTGCGTATGCTCGAATACGTTGTCAGTTTGATCAAACACGGCACGTGTTTATGCTGCCCAGCCCTTACATCGCTGCGCTCCTCATGCCATTTTACGTAGAAATCCCCCCCAGCTAGAACCCAGAACGGTGCCAGCTCGCTCTCACAACTGTGGTGGCATGGACCATTTCTAATTCATAAAAGCCAAAAGGATCAATTCAAAATTCATGAACAATCTGTCCGGTAACAACCAGTGATTTCTGTGTCTGTGGGGCAGTAGTGATACTGTAGTATGGGGATGAATGTTCCAACACAAAGGAAGATTCAGATACCACTCATTAAATATGACCCTGAACAAGTTAAGAGATTCATAGTCACATACTTCTCCTTTGCCAGGCATTTTCTATAAGTTCAACATTGTTTTCTAAGTGTAAAATCGTCCAGAAAAATAGATAAACACCTATTGTGGAATAAGTTCTCTGCAACAGGAGGCCTAAAACCCTTGGAAATTGTGGAATTCTGTCCCGGAAATAAATATTATGGAACAATGAACTTGAACAATTATGGTATTTTTACAAATGAATCAGCTTAATCCAGCAATTGCCCTCATGGAAAAGTTTATAACAAAATTCCTCTGCTTTAAAATATGTCTGCACCCTGTGAGAGAAATACAAAATGGATGAAAAGAGCTTGTGTTTAATGAGACATGGCAGGGCAGGCCCACAAATCTAAACAGTTCCTTGATCCCCGAAACTGGCTTCAAATCTTGCAATAAAAAAACTGTCTGAATGTAAGACATCAAATGGAAACCACTAATATCTTTGTAAAGAGACTTAGCCTTTCATCTCAAGCACATTGACGCAATGATTTCATTTATATAACAATATTATGCCAGTACAATAATTATCTTTAAATTTGTATATGTACCTGATATTTAGTATACCTTCAGCCTGGTGGTTGTTGTAGGCTGTCGCGTTTGCTTCTGTCTGTCCAGGTAAACCCAAATGGCCTCGATGATATTCTGGTATGTTTCTGTGGAGGCCATACCATCTGTTGCTGAACTCCTTGTCCTTCTTGTCACTGAAGAAAGGCCTTTGACCATGGCTGTGTGTTTGAGGTCATTGTTCTGATGGTATTGTGTGATGGATCTATGTGAAGACTTTTGCCCTGTACTGTATATATCCTTCAGTCCTGCCTCAAAATAGATCATTTTATTAATGAGGCGTAGAGTAATATAGGGGTGGATAAGTCATCGCTTTTTAGTATCATCAATTTAGAAATATAAATGATGTCACTGGTGGAACCAGAGATTTGCATAGAGAGAAGAGACCCTAATAATTTCATCTATTTATTTGAAAATTATCAATTTCTTTAAAGTATTACAAATCTCTATCTAAATACTAGGTTGCTACACCCATGTTAGCTTATTTTTATGAATTTATTTAGAAAAGTTACTTCAGTCCAACGTGTTCATTCATGTGTAATTTCGTTTTCATATATTAACCTGCACAATTATAAAAGCTTTGCATGTATGACTGGAGCTTTGTAATGCATATTACCCACATCACACCATTTTACAATTTCTCACTTCTTAGGAATGTTAATTAAAAACATTTTTTGACAGGCCACACACATGTGAGTGACAGAGAAAGCTGGAGGGAGTCAGCGAGAGAGAGAGAGAGAGAGAGAGAGAGAGAGAGAGAGAGAGAGAGAGAGAGATTTTGCTGTAATCCTCTGATTTCATGATTCCTTCAAAACATTCAAGGCCTCAAGTATCAGAGGCAGCAAAGCAGCCCCACAACATTATATATCCTTCCCTATATTTTACTGTAGGTAAGGTGTTTTTATTTTCCTTATAAGTGTAATTTTGTATAAACAAATTGCTGGTCTTCATTACCAAAGAGCTTTATGTTGGGTTCTTTCTTCGGTCCATAGATCATTTCCCCAATTTATTGTGGTTTTGTGGGCTGTCACTGCTTTGCAAGACACCTACTTGATGTTGTCCAATGTGTCAGCGCACGTGCTGACTCAAGGAATCCATGTTGGTCCAGCAGTATGGTAAGAATTGGACGGCACAGCAATATCTGGTTATAGGAACCATATGGGCACCCTTCACCATCCCGTACCTGTTTGTTGTGAAACTGCCAACAAGGCAAGGTTACCGGGAATTGGACATGAACAATTGGGTGGGGCGAAAAAAGAAAAAAACGATTGTGGTTTCTCTAGGTAGGTCTTTGCAAAGATCGTTCATGCCTTGTTATGTTACTGCTTTTAGCAGTGGGGTCTGCCTGGGCCTTTGGCCACGAAGCCCTTCTTGGTTTAGTGTGCGCCACATAGTTCAGGTTGAAACCATCACTCCAGATTACTCCAGGCGAGCCTTAAGCTTGTGCTATTATAGAACACTAACAAAACTCAAAATAGCACCACACTTCCACGGTCGCGAAGGGTCCCTACATGCAAACTAAAGCATTGAGAACTTTGAGACAGTTAATTAGAAATATAGTTATAGACGTTACCATTCATGTATACAGCCAGGCGCCATCTTCGGGAGACTCGATCAGTCAAACCACAAACTCTGTGCTACGTGAGCTTAACTGTGACTTGGACTCCATGGTAAGAGGTTTTGCGGTCATTCATGCATATCAATGAGCAAGACTTACAGCTGGCAATGTGACCTAAAATCAAACACAATTTGCTTACAGTTCAGCTCACGTATTGTGTGCCAAGAAAATATCCCCCACACCATTACACCACCACCACCAGCTTGAACCTTTGATACCAGGCTGGATGGATCCCTACTTTACCAATTCCTGACACTACAATCTAAATGTTGCAACAGAAATCGAGACTCATCAGACCAGACAAACTTTTTCCAATCTTTTATTGTCCAATTGGGCCCGTACAAATTGTAGCCTCAGTTTCCTGTTCTTAGCTGACAGGCGTGGCACCCGGTGTGACCTTCTGCTGCTGTAACCAATCTGCTAGTAGATGTACTTGTTGTGCTTTCAGAGATGCTCTTCTGCACACCTTGGTTGAAACACGTGTTTATTTGAGTTACTGTTGCCTTCCTATCAGCTCGAATCAGTCTGGCCATTCTCCTCTGATCTCTGTCATCAAAGAGCTAGTTTCACCCAGAGAACTGCAGCTCACTGGATATTTTCTCTTTTACGGATCATTCACTGTAAACCCTAGAGATGGTTGTGCGGCAAAGTACCAGTAGATTAGCACTTTCTGAAATGCTCAAACCCCCCCGTCTGGCACCAACAACCATGCCACGTTCCAAGTCCCTTAAATCAACTTTCTTCCCCATCCTGATGCTTAGTTTGAACTTCATCAGATCGTCTTGACCACGTGTACATGATTCGATATTTGCGTTAACGAGCAGTTGAAAAGTTGTCCCTAATGAAGTGGCCGGTGTGTGTAGCCTACATTTAGTCTAAATTGAAAAAACAGAAATTGTATGAGAAAATATTATTTAATTTATCTTTAAAGTCGACAAGTATTTATTATCAAAACTGAACATGACATGCAAGCAACTGTAGCAAAAAGAACACAATTACTGGAAATTAAAGTAATTATATACATTTTTTAACAAAATATTACCTAGACAACAAATGTTATTCATAATTTAAAATATAATGAAACATAATCACAGATGAATTCATATAATACTCACAATCGAAACCCATGTATTCGTGCTCATATGAATGTATACTTTCCATCCAAGTAAAAACACAAATGACAATTGAGAATGGAGATGCAATAGCTCAGTGTTAGATTCTGGTCGCTTCATTTTCTGCATCTCTATTCTCTACATGTCCTTCCTGTTGTATGGACATTGGACAGGAAATATTTAGACAGGTGTAGAATATGATAAATACATTTTGTGCAACAGTAATTAAATACCAGAACGCGTAACACATTTCCAAATTCTTCTCTTCTGATAAAAGTGTTGGTGTTCTTGGATTGGCTGGGGTTGTGTTAATTGATAATAAAGATTTGAAAAACGAGTAAAAATGACCCTATTGAAAGAAGCATTAGGCATTTTAACATTGTTGTTTAGCTATTACTACTTTTAACCACCTTTCCAACAATGCTTCTATGTGAAAAAACTGTAAATGTCAAAATTATTTCCCCTGATATGAAATATTGAAAATTGATTTGCATTGCCATCTAGTGGATAATAATACATAAACACAACTCAATCAACGGTAAGTCATCTGTGAACGTGATCTTCAATCAGATTCAAGCATGCGCGGGATTTGTACAGGACAACAACAGGAAGTGGAATCATCACCAGTTTAAAAACGTACTTTTATGTTTTTGTAAGTTTTTAAACGTATCGTTATTAATGAAAGCATGTCATTTTTATCAGTTTCCGTTATGAGAAGTGTTGAAAACTGTTCGCTGATATTTCTGTCAGACTGGATACAACGAGTAGTCAATCATTTGTTTACACCCTGAGTCATGAATCAGCTGACTAACTAGCCCGGCCGCTCGCTAACTAAGTTAAATAGCGACCAGTCCTGAGTAGCATTAGCTAACGTTAGCTAACTAGTTAACAACTCTAAACGGTACATTGTTTTGTAATCATGTGTTAAATATCCATGCAACGCGAGGGGACTTGTGAAACGTGGTGTCTTACCAGCTATAGCTGACAGCAGTAACCAGCCAGTATACATAACTGAGATTAGGCTGTTTCCAGCAGCCTGCAAAGCTAGTGTAGCAAATGTAGAACGCTTGCCAGCTTCTTGCTATTTTAGCTAGGTTGCGTACCTTTACATAGAAAGATGCCTTGCACCTGTGGGAACTGGAGGAGATGGATTCGCCCCCTAGTCGTTCTTCTCTACATTTTGGTTGTTCTTGTGGTTCTTCCACTCTGCATATGGGAACTACAGAAATCCGAGGTCAGTTTAACGCAAATCATATCATTATTTTACTCACGTAGTCCAAGCCTTGTTGTTTAGATGGTGATAACACGGGTCATTTACGTCTTACGCTTTTCAGGTTACTACACATAACAAAGCATGGTTCATAGCTGGGATATTTGTGTTTATGACGATACCCATATCGCTGTGGGGGATTCTGCAGCATCTGGTTCACTACACTCAACCAGAGCTCCAGAAACCTATCATCCGGTAAGGAGCGAGGCTATTATGCTACAGATAACAGACATTATTACCTTCCTGTGCTTGTTACTTCATACTGAGTGACGTATGCACTGGTTCTTGTTTTCATGACAGGATATTATGGATGGTGCCTATTTACAGTTTGGACAGTGTAAGTAATAGCCCCTTTTCTTGGTCATATGTAAGATGTTCATATAAGTCAACAGTTACAGATGATTGGCAAATAAATGTTGAAAGAATTGGTCACTGACTGTAGCTTCTTGACTATTACATCTGAAAGCACATGACTCCATAACATAATGATTAAATTTCAACTGGTTTTGCTGAGGCAATTACAGTAACACGCAACTGCTATTCTCAACATTCCCGCTATCACAAGACTTCTACTTTGCCAAACTGAGTGCGGAAAGGTCCTTCACAAAAAGATGTCACACTGACTAACTGCTCTGAACCTTTTTCATTAGTTTCAGTTGTCACTATTTGTATGGAAACATCATTGAAACAAGAACAATTCCATCATTAGTGTGACGCTCATATGTCCACCCTAAAAACATGCCCCCCCTCACCCACAGTGGATTGCATTGAAGTATCCCAGCATTGCCATTTATGTGGATACATGCAGGGAGTGTTACGAGGCCTACGTAATCTACAACTTCATGATCTTCCTACTCAACTACCTGGGAAACCAGGTACGCACACTTGGAATAGCATGGGCTCAAACCAGTTTGTATAATGCTAATTGTGGGCCCACTTTTTTGTTTGCCCAAGTCTAGCACCAACATATCTAGTACCCAGGCTAGATTTTGTAGCCTAAATGTGTCCGATATCTCTGATACAATGAGTTCTCTCTTTCTCGCTCTGTTACCTGGGTAACCAGTACCCCAGCTTGGTCCTGATGCTGGAAGTGCAGGAGCAGCAGAAACACCTTCCGCCCCTCTGCTGCTGCCCGCCTTGGCCCATGGGAGAGTGAGTTCATTTGACTCGTATTTACTTGTCTGTACTTGTGCTGTGCGTTTGAAATGGCAACGGGGAAGTGAGCTGGCTGTGCTTTACAAACACTACCAGGTTATTAAAGTGCTGCAGTATCCTCCATAACATTGGCTGTATGTGTACAGTTTAGGATGCATTTGTTATTGTTTAACAATACACTTCCTCTCGTTGTTTACCTTTTGTAATAACTAGGGATTTTAGCATGCATATTTTAAAACCACAGTGATACGATGCATATGTGAATTTATATTTTTGAATCTTAATTATAGCTTCCGACTGCATCTCCTCCATTCTAGTCATTTAGTAAGAAAGCTCAACTTCAATGTGATTAGCTGATGGAACCCTCCCAAGTCCACTTGCCGGTTCTAAACAAGCCCCAGTCAGGCAACTACAGGATGATGTCTGCCTGTTACCGATTAAGCCCAGAACCCGATATTTTTACAACCTGTTTCCACTTAGACAGAAATGCACCAATTTTTAAAAAAAATAGAGAGGCAGCGTTTGGCTCAGGCTTTTGGTTTACTGTGCATTTTTATTAAGAAATGTCTGATTTCAGCCACACATAATTATTGAGTTTAAGACTGGGAGGAAAGTATTAGGAAATTATTAAAAAGTAAAATTAAAAAGCTCGTAATGCAATTTTAAATTCAAGGGGAGAAGGCTTTGAAAAATGTCTAGATGAGTTTCTTATAATAGCTTTTTCCTGTGTCAGGGTGTTACTGTTGAGATGCAAGCTGGGAGTTCTGCAGTACACAGTGGTTCGGCCTGTCACAACCGTTATTGCCTTGTAAGGATATCTGCTATTGCATTCAGGAATTATAAAAACTTGACAAGAACTTTATACAACTTAAGTTTGTATCGAGTCATTTCATCTCCAGTTAATTTGTCTGTATCCCCCAAACCTATAGGATATGCCAGCTTTGTGGTGTGTACGATGAAGGCAACTTCAGCTCAACCAATGCATGGACATACCTAGTGATCTTCAACAACATGTCCCAGCTCGTATGTTACGTCTTCTTTAATCTTGTCTTCATATTGTTGTAAACTTTATCACACCACCAAAATGAAAGAATAGTAGAAATGCTTAGTTATGTGTGTGATCTCATTGCCAGTCGTTGTTTAAATTCTCCTCCAGTTTGCTATGTATTGCCTGGTCCTGTTCTACAAGGCTCTGAGGGACGAACTGGCACCGATCAGACCAGTGGGAAAGTTTCTGTGTGTCAAAATGGTGGTGTTTGTCTCCTTCTGGTGAGTATCCTTGCTTTTTTCATCTACCTTCCTGCCCGGTCCCACAATCTGTTTGTGGTTGTGTTGATATCTGCCATCTGGCCCCGTTGTTAATCTTTTTTTACCTGTCCTCATGTTTGCCATTCATGGATCCAGGATTGTTATATTAAAGTAGCAGTCTTTTGGCTGCCGCTGCAGCTCTTAAACAACCGCTTTCAGAATCGCATGTGTAGAACTCGTTAGCGAATTGTGTGTGAAATCCGTGTGTGTTCTACTCAGTAGTCGAGTTAATGCTTTCACTGTGTTGCCTGTAGAAGATTTCTTATTTCCCCCATTGTCTGGACTTTGTCTCAGGCAAGCTGTGTTCATCGCTCTGTTGGTGAAGGCTGGAGTGATTTCAGATAGACACACATGGGACTGGGACAGTGTGGAGGCTGTGGCCACGGGACTACAGGTGCATTCTTTACAACAGCTACCAGGCTACTCAAAGCTTTATAAGCTAATATAAAATGACTTAACCGGCATGTAAAGTATTTTCAGGAAAAAAGTGTTTCAAATCCTGAAAGCAGTTTGGCTGAAAGACTGGCATATTTAGGCATGGGGTCTTGTCACTGTATCGCCAAAGACTGCAGCTAAGGTCTGCTTTTATGCACGACACAGAACTGAGTACCCGTAGCTTTGGTATAGTGACTATTTAGCAAAAACGTAGATGACTGAATTATTATTATCATGGAGTTTCAGAATAAAAGCCCTTTGAAATATCACACACTAACACAGTATTCATGAATTGATTACAAAGAAACTGTCATTTTCCAGTCACTCCTTCCACTTCAGATACCTTAAATAGCACCCCTGGTAGCTTGATAAAAAGTTTCAGAAACATTCATTGTGGAGTTTCAGAATAAAGGCCCTTTGAAATATCACACACTACACTGTGTTCAAAAATTGATTACAAGGAATCTGTCTGTTTTCAATTGAAAAAAGGTTTCAGAAATGTAGATTGTGGAGTTTCAGCCTTTATTCTGAAACTCCACGATGAAGGTTTCTGAAACTTTTTGTCAAGCTACCAAGGGGTGCTGGTTAAGGTATCTGAAGTGAAAGCAATGATTGGAAACAGACAGTTTCATTTTAATAAATTTATGAAGACAGTGTTATTGTGCGATATTTCAAAGGGCCTTTATTCTGAAACTCCACAATGAATGTTTCTGAAACTTTTTGTCAAGCTACCAGCATTTATGGTTAAGGTATCTGAAGTGGAAGGAGTGATTGGAAACAGACAGTTTCCTTGTAATCAATTTTGGAGTAGACTATATCATTTTACTGTGTAGTATTTGAAAGGGTCTTTATTCTGAAATTCCACAATGAAACACTGGACGTTCCAGTGCACCCACCAGCGGTAATATTGAACATGTACGCGCATCAGGAAATAGCGTGGCGGCTGGCTTGACTCTGGTGGCCCATCCCTACTTGCACTAGTGGACTAGGAAGTCATTTAATGGCTCAATATATTTCCTTAAGACTTGTTGATTAAATATGTGGAAGTTAAATCCTGGTATAATTTTGATAATGTTATTTACAATTTTTAAGAGCCACTGATTGTGAATCCTTGATTTGGAGGACATTGATTTTTTTATTTAATCAGTAAATTATTTTGTTTCCATTCACATATTTAATAAAATACAGTGTTTTTCACAGGTTGGGTATTTTGAGTTTCTCTATTTATATGTTTACAGTATTGTTTGTGCATTGCCAGTCAGGGGTGCCAGTCATTTTGTAGCCCACTGTATGTGTATCTATTGAGAACCACACTGAAGATGTATAATCTTGTCTAAATTTGTAAATGGATTTCTTACAAATAAGAGAAGTAACTTCCTATAAAGTAAAGCTTTGTGCTTTTCTTGTCCAGGACTTCATCATCTGTGTTGAAATGTTCTTGGCAGCCATCGCCCACCACTTCAGCTTCACCTATCAGCCGTACATCCAGGAGGCAGAGGAAGGATCCTGCTTCGACTCCTTCCTGGCCATGTGGGACATCTCGGATGTCAGGGCTGACATCTCCGAACAAGTCCGCAACGTTGGTGAGTTGAGTTCTCCCATCCCCGTCTGGGTCTATGTTTAAAATGCTTTCAGACAGAGGCAGTGTTAACATACTGCAATTCTGTCTTCAAGCACCTTATCGTTTTTTCTTCAGGGAGGACGGTAATGGGCCGTCCGCGGAAGACCTACTTTGGCGAGGCGGAGGATGACGGAGAGCGCTCGGGCCTGCTTTCTCCAGGCTCTCAGGAGGCCGTGGGACCCACTGTGACCTTGTCAAACCCGGCGTCCCCCAAAGGTCGGTACCAAGGCCTGGGCAAAACCCAAACGCCCCACTCCCGGTCTGCCCCCGCCGGGCTCAGCGACACTCAGTGGATGGAAGAGGAGGACAGACCAGAACCCAGAGATGCTACCGATGAGCCAGCAGACTCCGTTACAGATGATCTAGTTGTAATCACCTAGCTTATCACCATCACTAATTGCCTCTAATAGAGACTCAAAGCACATTAAAACGAACACGGTTGGGCAGAAACCAATGGCCTCTGCTGGTTCTCTCCAGACAGTTTGTAACATAACATTCGGTTGATGCAGATGGACCACTCTGTCAATGACAGCACTTAGAATGTTCATATGGGTTTGTGAAAGTGTCAAGGCTACATGACCAGGACTTTGGGGATATTTCTTGGCCTTGTGTTTTTATGTTGTACAACTTTCTGATCATAGTAAAGCTTGGTACAGTTAATATCTTATTTTAAACCCTATATAATGTAATGGGTCTAAACTTGACGTTCAAAAGCCTACGAGAGTTTAACAGTATATTTGTTCTGTGAATACAACATGAGTGTAATTACACTAAAGATGCACAAAGGGTTTAACCAATTGCAAATTACTTAAGCTTTTTAAATTGCTGTAAAACAAAAAATCCTGGTTAACACAAGGCTAGTGAAAGAGCATATCCTTGAATATGTTCAACTATGTCACACCTAGTTTTCAGCATGAAGAGTTCACCTTCAAACAGCTGTGATAGTCAATAGTCTTCTTAGATGTGCTAGACTGGGTCCTGGTGGTTTCACTTTATGCACTCAAGTAATTCACACTATTTCAGGTTGTCTTCTAATATGAAAAACAAAATAACAGATGCTGACGTAATCATTGTTACTGATTTAACCATTTTGTTTCTTCTGACATGATTCTTTATCATTCAAATTTTTTTAACCTTGACTGGCATGTTAATTTTTCAGGGATTTACTGTGGATTTTCTTATGCTTTGTTTATTTTTTTATCATACACTCAGATATTTGAAATGTCTCAAGTGTGTGCAGCTACATTGCATTGCCTTACCCGACAATGTTTGCCTGAAAGCATTAGACTCCAGAGGGTAGTCCTAAATCAATGTGTCACCCTCTAATAAATGAAATTCCATTTAACGTGACTGACAGTTTTTTGCTCGATACAGGAATTGAGACAGGATTTGATATTTTATTTCAACATTTTTGAGTATTGTTTTGGACATAAATGCTAATAACACCATTTTTAATGAGGACTGTACCTACGAGATAATACATGTTGTACTTTATAGTCACTTTAAATTCTTCTTCCAGAGCTCCAGGGAGTTTGTAGCTCTTATCCAGCTTGTGTGGGTATTTCAGGGCTTGGGGATCAGTAGAATCTATAGCACCAGTGTCTTACCTCAGTAATGGAAAGTCTTGAGTAACAAATCCATAGTGGACGATAGACCTTATCCTCCACAATGCTAAAACTGATGCTTTTGTAGAATCAGAAGCACCAACAGCTCTTTTACACTTAAAAGTTGACCAGTGGTCCTCAAACCCTTCCATGTAGGGCCTAGTGTATGCTCGTTTTTGTAGGCCCTCCATGGAAGGGTTTGAGGACCACTGAAGTAGACTCTCATAGAGCAGTGATTCTCAAACCTCTCTCGAGGACAACCGGATGCAGGTCCGGCACCACCCGGCTTAGCTCCCTCAGTTTAGGTTTCTTTGCATTTGAAAAATTGCAAAACCTCAACACATATTGGCCAATCAAGTAGAGAGCACTATCTTAGTTATCTGATCCAGTTTCTCATTTCCCACAAAAAGCTGTTATTTTACATTCACAATCATGGACAGTGCTTTCTTCAGTGTCACCTGAGAGGCTCACCTGCTCCAACTGGCGTTTGAGGGGAATCTTACCAAACGTTTTTGGAAGGCCACTAGAAGGATCGCTTACTCATTTCAACAAACAAGGAGGCTGCAGCTCTATTTGCAAGGTTGGCTGTTAGGCTATTTAGTTGTAAGACAAATATGTAGTAGCTGCCATCAGAATCAGTCATACAGTTTAAGTAATTAAAAAATGTTGAGTTAAATTGAAATTTACATGCTCATGGCATGTTTGACAGCATGGATGTGCAAAATAAATGCTCATAAACAAAGAATGCCTTGTGTTCATGATTTTATATGGAGCTACAAAATGTATTGTGGAAACCCTGTTTTTTTGTACAGCTCGGCCAAAGCTACAGTATTATTAGATTATATGAAGGTAGTGTTGTAATTTATGATGATAGAAATGAAATAGCATAGCAGGATGATAGAACACAAGCGCACACACACACACACACACACACACACACGAGGGGGCTAAGTGTAACTGCCCCAACAGTCACTTCATCCTGGTCCTGGGCCAAAACAGCCATTTCAAGTGTTTCCTTGTAGCCCTGAACTAGCTCGCCTGAATCAAACAGTCACAAGTTTGATAATTAGTTGACAAGTTCATTCAGGTTTGCTAGTTCTGGGATACATCTAATATATGGAATGGTTCCCCAGGAGAGGTTTGAGAAGCACTGTCGTAGAGTCAGTCCCCGGTTCCCCAGGAGAGGTTTGAGAAGCACTGTCGTAGAGTCAGTCCCCGGTTCCCCAGGAGAGGTTTGAGAAGCACTGTCGTAGAGTCAGTCCCCGGTTCCCCAGGAGAGGTTTGAGAAGCACTGTCGTAGAGTCAGTCCCCGGTTCCCCAGGAGAGGTTTGAGAAGCACTGTCGTAGAGTCAGTCCCCGACAGACTGCACATCCACGGTCCCCATCTGCCCAGCCTCTTTCTCCACACGGGCCGACATGGAGATGGAGCTCTTGCGGAGCGTGACGTCCAGCCGTACCCAGTCCCCCTGCCTCACCTCCAGGGGCTGGTGCAGCACCACGGCGGCCTGCTTCCAGTGCGAGTCCTGGCTGAACGTGCTCACGCTGACCTCCCGGTTCAGATGCATCTGGTACCAGAAGGGCACGGCGGTTACCCTGCCTGACGCACTAGCCTGGACCTAGGAGGACAACGGCTCGAGTCAGTGGCATTTAGGTCTGATGTGGTCATTGTACTTTTATTGACCAGGGAACAGCTCCATGGTACTAGTGGCAACCAGTTCCATCTATAAAGACAGATTTAAGGGTTTTCTACGTAATTGCGAAGGAACCGATTAACTAGAAGTGAGCAGTTTTGCTGAAAGAGCATGGACGGTTTTTGATTTAATTCAGAAACATCAGAAATCCTCTCAACAACAAAAGCTTGACGTGGGATGAGTGAGAGTCTTTACCTTGACGTCTCGGTGGGTGTAGTTGGCATTGGGGTCCATGAGGTCCAGAACAAAGAGCTCCACAGAGTCGCTGAGGTGTCTACACTGCAGAGTGGACAGGTCAAGGAACACGTGGACTGGAACCTATGGAGGAGGAGATCACATCAGTCTAGAATACAGGGGTGGTAAAGGAGACAGAGGCATTTCCCCTGGGAAGATTTCTTTTTAAATATCACTCTAAAATGAGGATTTAAAGTCGATATTAGCATGAGGATTGAGGGGAAAAATATAGAATGAATCTAAAATCTTACTGCTACAAAAGTAACGTTAAGGGCAACATCAACTACTACGAAGCAGTACTAACAATAAGAAAAGCTCAGTCGCATCTATTAGAATTTATTAAGGTGTATTTGTGAAATGACAAATCCATGAAATGAGGTAACATAATATTGAATTATTTCTAATTGCAAAGAAAAACGTGTTTTATGTTATTGAGATGTATATTCGGGAAATTGTGCACTGTCGCCTTTAGATAGAACGTGATTTGGGAAGTGAGAAAATGGAGTTAGAGCGCTGTGTGGTTGGGTTGAGACAGAATCGAGATGTTGCCTGGACAGAGCTAGAAAATGTGTAATTGATTTGTTAACCAGGGCTTTTATAAAGTGTGCATAAGAACGAAGATACTCTGAAGTTTACTGCTATTTCAAGGGTGCAAAACTAATCTACAGGTTGTGCTCGCTCTGCAAACTCATTAGACATCACAGTATATCTCTGGTTTGATTGACAGCTCTGTCAACAGTACTTCCTCTACTTTTGCAAACCATACATCACACGTGTTGGGATTTCTCTGCCCGACACTCAGTAAGGAAATGCCTTCAATAGCCTTGTGAACACGTCAGGTTTCAAACTAACTACGGTGAGATTCTACTTAGGTATTAGATTGATTATTAGATAGATTGTGCATACACAGTTATATAAACAATATCCTACACATTGTATCTTTAAGTTCCCAGATACTGTGATCCCATTTAACAGAACCTCCAACTCCTGGCCCCTATTTTTACCCACATCTTTCCCATTCCCGTTTCCTGACTCTGTCTCTGACCCCTTCGCAACCCCTCAAGAGGTGCAGAATGGTGAAATATCCATCCCAGGCTTCCTCTAATCACCCGTCTGAAAGAGACTTATCATGATACTTATCATGCTGCTCTTTCTACACGGGAGCCTTTAGTTGAGACGTGTGGGAATTTACATTCATCGAATATAAATCCACAATTTAATTAACAGGCACCCAAATTACACAAGGGGTCACTAGAGAGCAACGTGACAAGTTTCCCCCATCCGACTACCTACCCGTTTACCCCGGTCAACGCCGTAGCAATTTATGCCGTCGCATATGGAACTCAGGGCAACTAGGATACAAACCCAGGCCAAAACTCTTGTTTGAGTCAGGTGAGCGCGCTCAGTCGGACTGAGATGTCGGACTGCTGTCTAATCCTGAATGGAGGCGGAACATTGGTGACATCAGGTGACAGCGGGGTGTCACTGTTCCGGAGAACAAAAGGAAGCATCCTCCTCCCTGCCACAGATCCCAGTGTCTCCACAGCTCTCTGTTTGATGTCACTGATGAAATGCCTACTGATGGATCCATGTAGGAACGCTTTATCCTCTGTGGCAGTTGTGCTAGAAGGTGGCATGCCCTCAAGTGAGCTCTGCAAAGATGGCATCTGTTTAAACAAACTATTGTCCTGAGGGAGACAACGCTAAATAACTAGAGCATCAATACGATACACCTGAAGATATAACATCTCAGAAGAGACTTGACTATACAGTCAGATAAAATAAAGAAAAAAATGTGGAAGGCTGCATTTCAAACAAAGTAACTTTTCAACACCAAAATAAAACCTTTAGTGAAAAGAAAAGCTCTGCAAAATGGTTCTTTACTGTGCTCTTTCTTCTAAATTGGTTAAACTAAGCCAAAGTAAAACGATCTCACAGTACTGCAAAAAAACTATAGAAAAAGTTTTGCTGTTTTTTCCCTCCAGTTAGACTTTATTCCATGTAAGCAAGCATCTTGAATTGGAATGTTATAACCCTCAGGCAACATGTTGGTGGTAAGCCTCACGGGCCTGTCCGTTGAATCAAAACAATGATGCAAGGTACAAACACAGCATCTGAAACAGCTGTCAATACGAACTATTGCATCAGTGGCATAAGAGGGAAAGCCAGATATGAGCGACGTGTCTAGCGTCAGAATGGTTGTAGAGTTGTGTCATCTACAGTCAACTTTTGAGAAGACCATACTTTTCAACAGAAGAGTATTGACTACAAACTCATTTGACTACAAAACGTAGTTAAGTAACGGCTGCACATTTAGAGCGGAGACAACAGCTAGGTGTTATTTCTGACCGGGTAAACAGAAGTGGACATTTACTTGAGTAAAAGTACTTTTCTGAGTAACTCTGAGTTCACAAGTGTTGGGAAGTCCCTACTTAAGACCAAATTGATCAGGTAAAGGGAGTTCACATCTTAACATTAACCTATAAAACAATTAGAAAGAGTAAAGGAAATATCAATCATGGTCACCGGTAAGATGTGAACTCAGAGTTACTCCGAAAAGTACTTTTACTCAGTACTTTGTCCACCTCTGCGGGTAAGCGAAGCGGGAATACACCGTCAGCCACTCACAGTGAACTGGTTGATGAACGGCGCTATGTTGAAGCCCAGTGTCGGCTCGCGGCCCTGGACAGCGCTTTCCAGAAGCAGGGTGTCAGACTCCACCAGCATCCCGTACAACACAATCCTCTCTGGGAACACCTGACCGCCGTCCTCCAACAGGCATCTGCCATGGATAGAGCCCAAACATCTATTAACAGTAATACTAATCAAGAAGTGGAGCTTCTCCCAAACTTTCAAAGTGATTCTTTCACTGTTATTTTCAGATTTTGCAATAGGATCAAACTTATTCATAACAAATCAAATTTGATTAGCATTGATATTCTGAACAGCTTCTACCAGAGCTACCTTTCCCAGAGGAGTCTGTGAAACCTTCCTACCTGGCTAGTGTGGCTTTCTCCATCAACTTCTGCCTGACCAAGCCGCAGGTCTCCACACAGTCTAATATGATGGCACTCCATAGCTTTTCCCTAGAGGGTCTCTGCAGCACAGCCTGCTCGTCCTCCACATGGTTCAGCCAGAATTCGAGAGCCTCCTCTGGGACGCCGTTGGCCTCAGCCAGCCTCCTGAGCACTGCCTGGTGATGTGGCTTCTCCACCGAGCTATAGGCCTTCACCTGACCCTGCCTCGCTGCCATTAGGGAAAGAACCGAGAAGCCCTCTGAAACATCCAGAACGTAGAATGGGTCAGGTCCAGGCTCCCTGGGGTCAACGGGGTGATTGCTGACCTCTACCCCTTGACCCTGGGCCGAACGAGCGTCCTTGAGTTTGTCGATGAGTTCGGCTAGTGCCCCGCGGAAGCTTTCGTGGTAGTGCCGGTTGTTGAGGAGGGCCATTTCGGCACACTCCAGCATGGTGTAGTCTCTCAGCCCGCTGCTCGTGCTCCGTTCTGTCCCCAGGCAGGCCAGCGCGTTGCACAGCTCCGCCTCAGCACTCAGGCTCGGTTTGGGAGCACCGCACGGACCCGGGCCGTTTCTAGGTTGGTCCGGATCCAGGCAGTCGTCCAGATGGAACTCTCTGCCGTCTCTCACCACGGCAACGCTGCAGAGTCTCAGGTAGGCATCACGGCAGGAGATCTCTACGATGAGCTCATCACCGGGCCTCAGGGGAAAATCTGATAAGAAATTTTGTAATAAATAATTATTATAATAAGGACAGATCAAATGATTCAGGCATGAGATAGGTTGCACTGGTTATACATTAACAGAATAGTATAATAGTATGGTTTTATTTCAAATTAGTTTGCTGTTATTTTACCAGGTATTTTGACTAAGCAAAAACACATTTTTAAGTTTCAGCAGTGACCTGGAACCAAATAGTTTTAGCTGTCTTTGGTCCTAAATGGAATTTAGCAGGCTTTTGGATATTAGATGGATGGTCCAACTGTAAGGCTACCTCCCTCTAAAAACCCTACAATTTTTACAAGGGCGAAGCTGATCTTCTTTCAAATGTTAAAATTATTGATTGGGTTTGTTTTTGCTCGCGTAACTTTATGTTCATGAACCACAACAGCCAGTAAACATTGCTGGCATGGAACAAGATGCTTTGCCGCTGGAAAGAGTGAAAGGAGAGGAGGCACGAGGTGAATATAGAGATTAGATGCAGAATCAGGTGGGAGCGAGGCTCAGAGGCAGGCAGTGTTTCCTGGAGGAATAACATCTGTTAGTGTCTTCATGTCAGCGCGTGGCTCGTCCTTGTTAGGGGGGTGTTTGGGGAAAATACATATTTATAGCCTATAAGAGATTCATGAACACTAAAGAGTGTCACAGGCGATCCCGGGTGCTTGAGTCTGTCCCGCTACGACGGCTGGGAAACGGATGTCAATGATCACCGGGAATAGATGGCGGGGGTGTGGTGCGGGGGTGGTGTGTGGTGGGTCCCTAGACGCTGCCCCTGTTAATTAGCAACGCTGCTGTGCAAAGACACCACGCCGCCTGAATGATGATGTGTATCAATGACAACAGGGAAAATGTACTTTGTTTTTCAGGTCTGAAAGGAGCACAATAGCCTGATGAAGGAGTACAGAGTTGTTTGTAGATGACGGTCGGGATTAATTATGTATAAATAATTCAATTAAGTTTATCTCCATTTTGATGATTTTGCTAGCCAATTAGGCACACCAAAACCAAATTTAGGTTAGAGTATAAACCAACTTTTTCTTCAATATGTACTGCCCCCCTTTGACAGAATTGGGAATTGCATTGAAAATATTCACACATATTTGAGCACTGTACTTAACACAATTTCTGTATATTACATACACACGTTCTGTAAATACACCTCCAATATATATTCAAACTTTATAAAATCGTCCTATTTTTACTGCACTCTGGTTTCAGAAGTTTCAGTGTAGACTGTTATCAGCCCTGCTAAAGCCACGGTTAGTCTGACATCAATGTGTGCGTACTGTGTGGTGTCTGTACAGGGTAGATGGCCTGTTCCCAGCAGGTGTCCTCCTTGGGTCCAGTAGAGAGGCTGCTGTCTCGGTCAAGGTGGAGCTGGAACCACACAGCCAGGGCATCCAGCAAACCGTCCCCGGTGACAGGTAGACGCACACGGTTCACCTCCCGGGAGCACAGACCCTCCAGCTCCTAGGCAACAGCAAAATATCTGCCCTGGTTAGCACCCTGAATCAAAGTTACTGAAAGCAAAATCTCAAACTTGCTCAGGGGTCGTACAGATATTGGCAAGGACTTTTCAATCATGCGACTTTAGTGTTGAAGTAACCTCCATTTTATATTTATCTCTGGACCCAGGCTATTGCGAACACAGCGTACAGTATAACAATGTTCTCAGAGGGAGTGACAATGCCCACCACAGAGGGATTTCTTAAAGGTTGCTGATAGGCTGGTCACAGTTTTCCATCCAAAACCTTCTGTAAGCTTTATAAATGGCACAATGCATGGCCATACAAATTATTAAATGTGAAGTAACACTTCCTGCTAAATGGATGTTGGTCGCCAAACATTCCATGGGAACAGGCAGAGAAATGCTGATGTGTAGAATATAAAATATACAGGCTTACCAATGGATTACATCTTGTGGTAAACCCACTGTATTTACTGAGTGAAGTCTTCCTCTTGATTTTATTTTTTATTTTTCCCCCGATTATTTTCCCCTCCCCTCCCCATTCCCTCTATTCGTGCCTGGTCAGCAGCTCTGTAACTCCTTGGACAGATCTGTGGGAGGGCGAAGGGCGCGCATATGGTTCTTCAAATTTACCATAGTTACCAGCAACCGATTCCGAATTCAAAAAGGGGCTGGGGCACATACAGTTGTGCTCATATGTTTGCATACCCTGGCAGAAATATTGAATTGTCGGTATTTCCCACACCTGTGGCATTTTAAATGGCAATCAGTGTCTGTGTATCAATAGTCAATGAGTTTGTTAGCTCTCATGTAGATGCACTGAGCAGACTAGCTACTGAGCCATGGGGAGCAGAAAAGAAGTGTCAAAAAACCTGCGTAATAAGGTACTGAAAGTGCATAAAGTTGTAAAAGGATATGAAAAGATTTCCAATGCCTTGAAAATGCCAGCCAGTAATGTTCAATCACTTATTAAGAAGTGGAAGATTCTGGGATATCTTCATACCAAGCCAAGGTCAGGTAGACTAAGACAGATTCCAGCCAAAACTGCCGGAAGGATTGTTCGGCATTCAAGGTAACCTCAGGGGACATACAGGCTGCTCTGGAAAAATACGATGTGGTTGTTTCAAGGAGCACAATACGATGATACTTGAACAGAAATTAGCTGCATGGTCCAATTGCCAGAAAGAAGTCATTATTGATCCAGTGCTACAAAAAAGCTTAGTTACAGTATGCTAAACAACACCTTGACATGCCTCACAGCTTCTGGCACACTGAAATTTGGAGTGACAAGACAAAAATAGAGCTTTTTGATGACAACCATAAGCGCTATGTTTGGAGAGGGGTCAACAAGGCCTATTGTGAAAAGAATACCATCCCAACTGTGAAGCATGATAGTGGCTCACTGATGTTTTGGGGGCGTGAGCTCCAAAGGATTGAGAAACTTATGAAAATTGATGGCAAGATGAATGCAGCATGTTATCGGACAATACTAGCAGACAATTTGCATTCTTCTGCACGAAAGCTACGCATGGGACGCTCTTGGACTTTCCGACACAAAAATGACCCAAAAAACAAGGACAAGTTGACCCTCCGGTGGTTACAACAGAAAAAGGTGAAGGTTCTGGAATGGCCATCAGTCTCCTGACCTTAAAATCATCGAGCCACTCTGAAAAGATCTCAAACGTGTGATTCAAGCAAGATGACCAAAGACTTTGCATGACCTGGAGGCATTTTGACAAGACAAATGGGCAGCTATACCACCTGCACGAATTTGGGGCCTCATAGACAACTATCATAAATGACTGCTAAATTGATGCGAAAGGGGGCAATAACCCATATTGAGAACTGAGGGTATGCAGACTTTTGAACAGGGGTCATTTCATTATCTTCTTTGTTGCCATATTTTGTTTTATGATTGTGCCATTCTGTTATGACCTACAGTTAAATATGAATCCCAGAAGAAATTTTAAAAAATGGTGTTCCCTGGTCACTCATGTTTTCTTTAAAAATGGTACATCTATAACCAATTCTCCAGGGATATGCAAACGTTTGAGCACAACTGTATAAAGGGGCAATTCCTACACCATTCATCTGATGTGGATGTAAATACCCTGAAGTTAAAAATGAAAGTCTACACATTTGAGCTCATAATCATTATTTAAAGCTGCACTATGTTACTTTCCATTCATTTGTTCCGTCGGCCCGAATTTTACGTAGATTTATTTTGTTATTTTATTATAAATATATGTTTACTGAACACAGGAATAATACAGGGGTAATATAATCAATATCCAAAAACACACATTATTATTTTGTCCATAATAGTTCCAACCGTTTACTAGTCCCCAAACTAAGTTAAAAAAAAGATACATAGTGCAGGTTTCATAAGTACAATATGCTGTGGTAGACCACTGAAATAATGATACAGTACAGTCAGTGTCCCAAGATTTACAGATTGTTGATAATAACAATGAAACTACACAGATTCCATTGTGGTGCTTCGTAATGGTCGGACCTGCACGTTGTTGAAGTCGATGTCCAGGGCCGTGAATGGATCAGTGAGGGGTGTGTATCCCCCAGGCAGGCGGCTCAGTCTCTCCGTAGTGTAAGGCTCTGTGGAGTCGTCCTCCGAGCTGCAGCTCACTGGGCTGTGGAGTTCCCCAGCTGCAGCCATAGCCAAGCCCCCCACCTCCGAAACACATAGCCTGCAGGCATAGACACGCCCTCAGAATGAGTGTGAAAGACACGTAAAATACATAAACATATGACAAACATAGCCACTGAGCAAAATGTCATTGCTTTGCCTTTTTGATTTCAGGCTTGATTTTTGTACAGGAAGTGATGTAAAAAGAGCTGTATGGAGTTCCTCATTCTGATCAGTGTCAAACAATGTCAGAGGTTCTGAGTGGCTTCCATGACAACAGAGGGGGACATGTGACCTGTGGTGGCGGCGGATCTCCAAACACTGTACAGCCATCCCAAACACAGTTGCTCCAGCAGGGATGACCCGGCCTGTTTGGGAAGGAGGCCTGGACGAGTCCTGGGCGTTCTGGAGGAGAGGGACAAAAGTTCTTTCACATGCTCATATCAGGCCCTGTGACATGATCTTTGCTATAATAGAAATACATATTTCCTAATTGCTAACTAGGAATCATTACAATCCTCTGGAAACCATAATATCCATTTCCTCTGGATGTTTTTCACAGACATTTTAAGTCACCGTGTTTCATTTAACCCCACTTTCCTCTATGCAGTAATTCGCAGCGCTGGTGCTGATCCATGCCATTGCAATACATTCCAGGTTTTAAACAGGTTTATATTAAAAATACATTTATTTTTAAGGGCATGTTGACAATGATTGTGCTCGGGTGCAAACCCAACGTTAAATGAAGGAACTAGAACGACTGAGTGGCAGTTCTCTCATCTGTTTTATTTTCATTCCTGCATTCTCAAATGTAGTACTAAACTGAGACCCCAGAGGGCAGTATTTACTCTGGAAAAGTGCATGGATGGTCTGGTACTACACCCTTGCATTGATTTTGGAATAATCTAATCACCAATAAACAGGGGCTCAGCACAAAGGATTAACGCTCGGTTATCATATTATATAATACGTTATTGTGACAAAATTGTTGATGAAACCTCTTGTGAAGATTGCTTTGATATAACTAATGCTGATGTGTTGAATTTAGTCAGACAATCTTTTTTTAATAAAAATGGAAAGTATGAACATAACTGAAATATAAATCCACTGTTTTTAAAGGTGATGTGTTAAAAAACATATCATTTCTAATGTTGTAGACTTGCGGTAACTAAATGAACCCAAATGTTTGGTGAACATGTAAGACATTGGGGGTATTTCAGAAAAGTTAGTTCACTCAGAGTCGATGGAAACTGGGTTTACAATTTGATCACGGCAACATAACCTGTGAATCTAACCTGCTAGCTAGCAGGATTTATTCAACAAACCAAGAGTTTGCACTACTCTGTAACTGAAACCTGCCATCTGAACATGTCAGACAGGGCGTGTCCTGTCCTCAAGGAGCCAGTTTGATTTTAAAAATACACTGAAATAAAATAAATCTATTATTAAAAGTCAACATTTTGCATAGAATTTGTATGTAGTTCCAGCAAGCCACATCTTTGTCGAAGCTACTTAAAATCGTATTTCCGGTAGGCTATAAAGATTTGGCCCGTTGGATTTACAGAAAAAGATTGTGTAAAAAAGTTGATTTCATTTTACTTATTAAGTGGAGGCTGTTTTTTGACAGTGTACTCCGCAGAAATCTCTGTTGGGAAGGGGTGATCAGACACTAATTAAATGTTTTAACTTTCCCTTATGAATATATTTGAGCGTTTCCATGTTTTTGTACCTTAATCATTTATTTAAGCAATATTCTCAGCACTCACAACATTCACGACTCAACGTGGACATGCTCTCAACTCAGACAAATTACTTGTGTTGCATTTAGTTTTTTGCCAACGGGAGTTTTTTACATCATAGTTTAGTTTATAACATCGGTAACGCTGAGAATATCTCCAAGGCAACCGTCTGTCGGGCTGTATTATGTTTTTAAATACATTTTCCTATCATTTCCATTCATTATATTTAATTACTCATTCTGTATCTTCATTTTGCATAAAAACATTCAGAGTTCACAAATTTCATTTAAAGATATAGTGAATTTAAATGTCAGAAATTAGCTATTTAAATAAATAGCAATAAAGTTCTGATCAGAAATCTTCTATTTTTTGCAGTGAGGACATACAATATGTCTGCTTGCATTAGTGGCCTACTGTACCTGTGGAGGCAAAAGCAGGTGATTCCAGGCATGTATGAGGCTCTCTATTATTCCCTCTCCAAACAGACCAGCATCCACAGTCTCTGTGACAACCAGCGAAACCCTACGAAGAAATGATGAAAAAACAAAAGATCATAGCTAGAAGGAGACTTATTTTAGTTTCCTGGGTGCATTTTGAGACAACTATTATACTAATAAACATTCTCAATAGAATCTCTGTTTCATTTTTTGTCTAGCCCAGTGTTTTTCAACCCTCTCCTCTGGGAACACCAGCCGTTCCATGTACATGATCTATTTTTGAGCTAGAACACCTGATTCAACTCATCTGCTAATTATCAGGCCCTTGATTAATGAATATGGTGAGCTAGTTCAGTGGAACGTCTGGGGTGCCCCGAGGAGAGGGTTGAGAACCACTAGTCTAGGACAACTTGCCTATCAGGAATGTCAGAGTAGGAAGGGTCACCTTTTAGCGATGTCTTTAGGTACTTCCATCTCGAGTGACTTCATATGAAGGATCTTGATGCGTCCGTTCATTCCGTTAGCGTTGACCACCTCGCAGGCCAACTCATACATGGTCTTGGACAGCTCACAGGCCGTCACCTCAGTCGCCCCTGCCTTCTTAGCACACATTCTGTCCGTGGAGCAATGATACAAGAAACAGGAATACAAAAAGCAACAAATTAACTAAAATAAACAAACCACACACATTACCGTTAAGTGGTAAAACCCAAATTAAATCTGTCTGTAGACATCTATACTGCTCTGGGACAAATGTAAATTATTACTGGAAATAAATGGACAAAAGGATTGTAGAACTTTAACCACAAGGTTGCCAAAAAGTTTTGGCCCCCTATGTAAAAAACAACTGGTGTTTATTTTTTTTAATGAGGGTATGACCATCTTTGGTTAAAGGGTGCTTGTACGTTTCTTTCAGCCACATGTCGCCGAGCAGTCTAACACACTGCTCGTTCAACAATTCTGCTGGTCAGCACAAACGCAGAAGAATTACACATTCACCAACTATACTTCCAATTTACAGGCACCATATCTGCACACAGGAAGTTACTGGAGAGTGACATAGCAAGGTACTTCATTCCAACATATCTACTACCTTATCCCGGGCAGCGCTGTGCCAATTTGGGCTGCCTCATACTGGAACTTGGAGATGCCATGACCTGGCTCAAAGTAACAAATTAAACCCTACGCCAACCAGAGCACTCGACTGTATTTATTAATCATGGGACTGAAATGCATCAGAAATGTATAGATAAGTTGGGATTATCAAGCAGTAATAGAGTATGACATTCTGTGTAGTAAAGAACCCGTCAATGATTATGTACTTTAGTCCTGCTGTGAAGAGACCAAGAGAAGACAGTCTTCTGTCAGTAATGGATCATAGTATTTAGTAGCTTAAACTGTTAAAAATGTGCTTCCCCAGTTGAAAAACACAATTAGCTTGCAGATGTGATCCACCACAAGCAGTCACTAAAGTGTGAGATGGCAACAGAGATGCCACAAGTTAGTATAATAGATTACTTTCCTGGGTTGGGCTGAGTTCACAACTTATGGGAAGTTCCTCAGTATGACCCTTTTGACAAGGTAAAAGAAGTTAATTACTTACCCGTGATCTATGAATAACTAAAACCTTCAATTAGAAAAACGGGAAACATTCTAAAATTACAGAACTTCTTTTACCTGGTCATTAGGGTTGTACTGAGGAACTTCCCATGAGTTGTGAACTCAGCCCAACCCAGAAAAGTAATCTATTACACTAACTTGTGGCATCTCTGGATGGCAACACATTTCTATTAATATATTTGTCTTATGATGACTCTACTTGAGGAAATTTTTACAGTAATATATACGGTATATCTGAGTGGAGACATGGTTATAAAATACATTTTCAAGGTGCTGTACTGCTCACCCGAGGATACCAGTCCCTGTGCCAATATCCAACACGGTGTTGCAGCCTCCCTCCACAGCCTTCTGTATGGCCTGCTGGTACTTCTGGTTCCTCCTGCGGTCATTCAGCATCAGGAAGTGCCAGCGCTCCACCAGCCAGTTTGCCACACGGTAGAAGTTCTCCTTGGCCTCAGGGAAGTCCGGCTTCAGCTTTAGGGCCTTGTGGAAATGGCCTGCAGCTTCGTCTCGAAATCCCATTCTAAAGAACAAAAGGAACACTGGATTAGCGCAATTGTGAGCAACTAAGAATACTTCAAATCGGGGCTCGGGGAGAAAATTACAATGAATGTCTTGCTCAGTGGCAGAAGGCCAGATTGTTTTTTGTACTGGCACAGGTCTTGTATCAACCTGTTGGTTATTGGTCCGACAATCTCCCATGTGTAGAGTCTATTTTAAAGTCTCCCCCAGCAGTGTCTCAAGTTTTTTATCACTGATTACTTGACCAATCACAATTAAGCAAAGGCAGTGCTAAAACATGTACTGTAAACAGAACACAATCAATGAGATATATCAATAAGGTTTTAGCTGAGGTTTTGAATTTCCTATTCCCTCTGTTCAAGGCAGACTGGATATAGGGCCATCAGATGGCACAGTGGTTAGAGAGGAAGACTTGTAGTCAGAAGGTTGCCGGTTCAACTCACAATGGGCCAAATGGAGTTGTGACCTTGAGCAAGGCACTTTACCCTACATTGCTCAAGGAAAATATCCATGCATTCACTGAAAGTTGCTCTGGATGAGAGTATCAGCTAAATTACTAAAATGATGTAGCAATGCGTGTAGCATATGGGCACAGAAAGTGTTGCAACTGGCCAAATGACATATGTTATACCTTTGTTCTAGAGATTACTTAAGAAATATAAGCAATGATTGGACAGCACTCCAACAGAATACTAGGATTGTTTTTGTTGCATGGATGGATGTTCAGGACACTAGACGTTCAGCAAGAGATTACTTGACCAAGAAGTTAGGCCACCAGTCTGAGTGGGACTACTATGAAAAGAATATGCCATCACTACTGCAAGTCGTCGGATTCATGACTAAAATGTAACGTAAATTAACGTATATGTAAACATCAGACACACAAGAAATGTGAAGAACTGTCCTTGAACCATTCTAAGCCTACCGAATTCCATGCAAGCTAGTGGTCAGTCTGTTGCGCTACCTGAACAGGTGTTCTCCCATACTGTTGATGATCACCTCGTCAGTGGGAAACAGATGCAGGGCCTGTTCATAGCAGTCAAACAAGTCCTGTATTCGTCCCAGAGAGTCGAGCTCATCTGCCCATCTGAACAGAGTAAATCTAAAAGATTCCTGTCGAACAAACAACAAAACCAATGTCATTGTTGTATTAGATACGCTTTCATCCAAGAATGTCTGCTTGCCCGACATTGACACCAACCAGGAGGTTGAATGGATTAACTCAGGTGTCTTTAACCTTTTCTTGTCCAGAGACCCCCCCCAAAACCAAGTCATTAGTTAAACAAGAGACCCCTTATCATGTGTTGGATACTTGGCTAGAGCATGGTAATGTAATGCCGCGGATGTGTGTTTGATTATCATAGGGTCTCATTTTTTCTCCACCCTTCCTCAAAACTATTATTACTAGTAAACAAATGCATTCCTATCTTAATTTCAAACAAAGCACAATTCAAATCACAATAATAATATGTAAAATGATTCATCTTGGAAAACATTCATTGCAACCCCGTGCAGTAACTATGACGCCCGGCAGGCCTTGGACCTCTGGTTGAATACCCCTTGCATATTCTTTTGTTTTAATACCCACCTTAGCAAAGTCCTTCAACACAGGAGCGAGGTTAAGGACGAGAAGATAGTGGACGAAGGCGGTTCCGTAGTCTTGATTGAACAGACATTGCTGAGCACTCTCCAGCGATCTGGACACCAGCTCATTTCGGGCCGGGTCCTCCCTGGGGGTGCGGCGATTCCGTCTACCCCGCTTTGGTCTTGTGCTAGCGTTGGGCATTGCTGACACACACAAAACTAATTTAGGAACACACAGCACAAGGAGACAAACAGCACATACACCATTCCTCATATACATTTAAATGCTTACTATCATATTTAACTGGGTGCATAGTTAAAATGTCACAGTTAACATTGTATGTTGTGCTTCTGAAAGTTCTAGTATACACTCACCGGCCACTTCATTAGGTAAACCTGTTCAACTGCTCATTAACGCAAAATGTCTAATCAGCCAATCATGTGGCAGCAAGTCAATGCATTTAGGCATCTATACATGGTCAAGACGATATCCTGAAGTACAAACCAAGCATCAAAATGAGGAAGAAATGTGATTTAAGTTAGGTTGAATTTGGCAGCGTTGTTGGTGCCATACGAGCTGGTTTGAGTATTTCCGAAAGTGCTGATCTACTGGGATTTTCACACAAAACCATCTCTAGCGTTTGCAGAGAATGCTCTGCAAAACAGAAAATTTCCAGTGAGTGGCAGTTTGCCGTGCAAAAATGCCTTGTTGGTGGCAAAAGTCAGGGGAGAATATCCAGACTGGTTTGAGCTGATAGAAAGGCAACAGTAACTCAAATGTCAACTGTTCAGGTTGGGCAGGCATAATGGTTTGGGGTATATTTTCTTGGCACACTTGGGCCCCTTAGCTCCAATTGAGCAGTGTTTAAATGCCACAGCCTACCTGAGTGTTGTGGATGACCATGCCCATACCTTTACAGAGATGTCTTTAAGTCACTGCATGCAAGTCCAAGTCAAGTATCAAATCACTGCATGCAAGTCCAAATCAAGTCTCAAGTCACTGCATGCAAGTCCAAATCAAGTCTCAAGTTTTAGATTACCCATGAGAGAACAGCTCTTTATGTTCTGAAAACAATGTGCATTCTCCCGGTGGTTTTTACATTCAGTGAGAATCCAAAAAGTAGCTTGCTATCAATGTTTCAGCTGCAGAAATGTATCTAGCTAGATAACATAACCTTATTACACCACCTAATTTGCAATGTTAGCTAGACAATGTAACATTGTGTGTCTGTTAGTTACCTGCTGACTAAGTCTGACTAACCACTTTCGGTGTCCTTTCAAGTGGCACAATACATTTGATGATGTGGTAGCTTCATTTCGGCCCCTTCAATTTTAAAATCTTCATAGCCAAATGTTATTACAATGGAACAGGAGCACTTCCAATTTACATTTTGGCTGTTCACTTTCCGCTCACTTCTCTGAGGAGAACTTTCGCTAACATTACCTAGGTGACTTTCAACTTTAATTGCTTCAGCTGTCAGAGCCTGACCAGAACAGGCAGGTTTTTTTCTTTAGTTTGAGCTAGTTTGAGCTGTCAATATGGACCAAAGTCTCTCAGGAATGTTTCCAGCACCTTGTTGAATCTATGCCATAAAGATTTAAAGCAGTTCTGAAGGCAAAAACGTGGGTCCAACCCTGTACTTGCAATGTGTACCAAGTGAAGTGGCCGATGAGTATGTTGGTTTGAGCCAAAACAACGTGAGTTACGGTACAAGTTAGATCTAAACAATTCTAATCTTGCAAAACCCCACCTCCTACTAACTATAATATATATACTTTAATAACTATATTGACAATGTTCAAACTAGTAAGACAACTTAACTTTAGCTTGCAGCAATAATATGCTTACTACAGCATTAGTAGCGTTGGTAGCTATGCATCCTTTTAGAAACAATTAGCTAATGTAGCCTTACTACAGTAATTGTTGTTGTTAGCGTCCAGCAATTCCCTCAGCTATTTAAGATTGCAACACCTACCTAGCTACGATGGCAAGGTGGCGATTAAGCGTAAACGTCTCCTTCTGAGTTCAAAGTCATTTTCAGTTATGTCGATTATTTACTAAGATTTAATATGCATCACACGACCGTGCATTGAAACGATAGACCGTATATGTTTGAAGCACAACGACAAAATTTCTAGATAGCACTGTTAGCGGCGTTGCGTGAGCGGAAGTCCTTTACGTAAATAAACACGGGTTGGAACAAACATAAAGATACATGGTTCCACGTGTACATTTTGTGGACAGAGAGGCACAACAAATTCTGAACTAATTAATAAAATATAAAATGGACATTAAATTGTATTAATGTACATCGTGTACTTTTTAGGAAATGCAAATATGTTACATAGTGTCCAAATGTTGGACTGTGAATAAATCACAATAAAGATGGGAAAAACGCCCAATCCCGCCACAGTGGAGGAGGAGAACAGAGCAGTCTGACACGCCTACTACTGTCAAGAGTTTCTCCTCTGTCACTTGAACGCCTGCCTGCTCTGGACGACGTGGACTACAACTTTGACACGAGAAATATATCAATTTTCTTAACTAAAATTATGGTTTACTTTTACTCCATATAAAGCAGTTATTATTTTAGGATGCAACGTCTCTTTACAAATAGCATTCAAGTCAAGTTGCTTAGTGACCTAGCTGTTATAGTCAGCTAGCCAGACTACACGGTATGGTTTGGTAACTAGCTAATTGTAGCTAAAGTTTACTAAGGGCGCGCTTTAGTTGGTTAATTGTTCTTTTCAAGCGAGTGGTTATTGACTAACAATACTTAGTTAGCCCGTGGTTAACATATACCAGCCTTACAGCTTCTTATGCCATTTAGCTGACCTAGACAGTTAACTAACGTTACCGACATGGGATTACACCCATTGGAGTTCAGTGAATGCTACCTGGACAGTCCCGGATTCAGGGACAAAATAAAGGCACATGAGGCGGAGTTGGATAAAACCAACAGATTTATCAAGGAACTCTACAAGGATGGGAAGAATCTCATCAATGCCACAAAGCGTAAGTTATCCTGTTGCATGTATTGATCCTCATTGAATGGTTATATTGAGCTTGGTAAATAGTTGACAGGTCTTGAGTTGCTGTACTGGTTCTTCTATAGGTCACTCAACAAGCGCTACTATCTCCCTAAACATTTTTCGTAGGTAGTGAAAGTTTTTTTCTCAACAGCTGTTTTTCATTGTAGCTGATATGGGTCAATTTGGAAGCATATCCTTCATTTATGATTCAATTAACCAGAACGTAATTCTGACTGGGGAGTTCTGTTGTCAGGACATTTGTTTAGTTTGCATGAATTTACAAAATGCTCTCTCTATGATCCAGAACATTTCACTAGCTCTTTGAAAAGAGAAACGTTTATATTTGAATTTAGTCATTATAGCCAGGCCTAAGGTTTTATGGAATTGTCTAGTGTATCGTTGTCATGTACAATTAGAATGTTTTCCGCAATTTGTCAATCATTAGAATGATTTGTGCACACACTTTCACGTGGGTTAATATTTTAATGTTAAAGCACCGCGGCACGGTGGGTTAGATCAGTCTGGTTGATCATGTGTCTTGTGTACTAAAGCACGTGTTAAAAACAGAATTCCAGTGTTTGAGTGATGTTGGCAACTGCACATACTGTATGCACAATTATTATTTTTTTCATTACCATTGTTTCTTACCATTCGGAAGTAAATTATTTGTAGCCAAGCATGCCATAGCGTTTTTCTTTACTCTATAAAAAACTTGAAGTAGCTTATCTCATTTTCTAGATACAACGAAAGATAGAATGTTCCACTTGGAGACTGTTTATTTAGTCTCCAATTTAGGGGTGTATCAAATGCCCCACCCTCCCAATACAAAAATATGTTTACCTGACCCTCCTCTTGTCTTTGAACGTAGTTTCAACACTCTCCTTATCAAAAATATTTTGGAAAAAAATAAATGAGGCCTACGTTTAATCGTGGTTTTGGACCCATTTAAAAAATACAACTATCTTTCTTACTTTATGCATCAATGAAATGTTTACATTATACTCTTGTTTACATCATACTGTAGATGTGTGTGTGTGTGTGTGTGTGTGTGTGTGTGTGTGTGTGTGTGTGTGTGTGTGTATATATACACACCTGGGGGGTATTCTTCGTACGTCGCTTAATACATCCGAGATCAAATGACACATCCAAGATGACTTCATCTGGCTAATCATGATCTGGCTAATTTGGTTCTTCGAACACACCTGCCGTTTACGATTAGTATGCTGGATTGAGTCATCTGAGTTGATTGCGCATATGCGCGTTGGCATAAACGGCGAGATGTGTCGATATTAGAAACGCTGATCAGCAACACTGCTATGCCTGTTTATCATGGCCAAAGAGCATGCCCAGTTATTCTCCGCAGCAGAGAAACGGTTATTGCTTGAAGGTTACGAGGTAGGGCTGGGCGATATGGCCAAAAAATGATATCACGATATAAAATAGATATTTTTTCGATACGATATGTCTGACAATATATTGAAATATATATAGGACCTGCTGTTGTGACGGGTGTGTAACGGCTCAGAACGTACCCTGCTAGCAGCCCGCACGGCAGTTCGCCTTTGCCCCATACCGGGCTCGAACCCGCGGCCATCTGCTTCGCAACACTCACACAGCCATGCCCGCAACGTACCAACCGAGTGAGCTATACAAAAGGTACCGATTGTATAACTCTTTCGGCGACATTTCAAGCTTGCTGTGGAGTGAGTTTATGTACGTTCTTAACTCCGTTACACTCACCCCTTCTGAACTCGCTTCACAGCGAGCTACCCCCGGCGTTGAGCTGAGCCCAACTAGTGATCCGGGTCACGGCACCAGTGTGACGGGTGTGTAACGGCTCAGAACGTACCCTGCTAGCAGCCCGCACGGCAGTTCGCCTTTGCCCCATACCGGGCTCGAACCCGCGGCCATC
>JACXGM010002123.1:0-14948 GCA_016801145.1 Umbra pygmaea | reverse complement strand
TGGAGTGAGTTTATGTACGTTCTTAACTCCGTTACACTGTGACTTGATTAAATCAAAGTGTATAGTCTGCTGTATAAACAAATACAAACAATACATACAAAAGAATATGGATTGACCTTGTTATATTTCTGTTTAGAAGTTTCAGGTTAGTGCTGCCATTATCAACAAATTTTCTAACAACTAATCTTTCAACTTATTTTTCAATTGGTCGACTAATCTAAACAACTAAATTAAAAAAATCAAGTATTTGTTTTTTCGTTGTGTCCATTTTATTTTGAACTCAACTGAATTTGAAAGTATGATTAAAACCCTTATTTTGAAAGTTTGATTAAAACGCATGGGAACACCTCAAAGTCTGCAAAAACCAGGAGAGTCGGCTGGCAAAAAGTAGCAGATAAATTAAATGCATAAGTGGTCACCATGCTATTTTTTATTTAATATATATTTTATTATATTTGATATTTAAAAGAAATCTATGTGTTTGTATTGTATTTTAATGTTGTTGTAATCAATTTTCTAAATACATTAAAATAATTTTAATTAGAAATGGAAATCTAGAACATAATACTAACCTAGTATATAGCCTATACGCAGCTGATGGACTAACTGGAACAACAGTATGAGTGCAAGGATTTCCAGAGGATCTCAGGCTCCAACACAGACGGACCGCCCATGAAATAATGAGCAAAAAGCTCTCGTACCATCAGCTGTAACCGCCGGCCTCCCACCTGCTCTATTCCTTTTTTAATGGGATATAATATTATTTCTCTGAAATATTAAGAATGTAACTTACCGGTGAATTTACACTCCCAAGAAAAAAGTATACTTCGTTGTAGCTACTTGAAATGTATTTTATTTATCCTATACTTCTAATAGGCTATATGTTTTGGTATGTATATTTCGAAAGAATACTTAAAATATACTTACATATATTAAATACACATTTATGGTTAAACATAAGTATACTGGAAGTATAATACTGGAGTATAATTTAAATATACTTTGTTTTACTAGGGCTGTGAACCCCATTTCGTCAACACAGTCTGTGATCTAATCCTGTTTACATGAAATGAACCTGCTCCAGAGTTTGTATGCAAAAGTTTAGGCAATTTCTGTGATTTTCATTTATAAATAATTCAGTGTTTGGATCAGCAATTTAATTTTGCAGGCAAATTTTGTCCACTGTGAGGACCATAGTGAGGAAATGGAAGACCACAGGCACAGTTCTTGTTAAGGCCAGAAGTGGCAGGCCATGTAAAATATTGGAGAGGCAAAGGCAAAGGATGGTGAGAACGGTCAAAAATAGCCCACAGACCACCTCCAAAGATCTATAACATCATCTTGCTGCAGATGGTGTCACTGTGCAACAATTCAGCGCACTTTGCACAAGGAGAAGCTGTATGGGAGAGTGATGTGGAAGAAGCCTTTTCTGCACACACATCACAAACAGAGTTGCTTGAGGTATACAAATGCACATTTGGACAAGCCAGAAGAGCACAGCGTTCCAAGACACACTTGCTACCCACAGTAAAATTTAATGGAGGTTCCATCATGCTGTGGTGCTACGTGGCCAGTGCCAGTTCTGGGAATCTTGCTAAAGTTGAGGGTTGCATGGATTCCACTCTATCAGCAGATACTTGATGATAATAATGTAGAGGAATCAGTAACGCCAGGGCTGGATGTACGCCGGGGCTGGATATTTCAACAAGACAACGACCAAAACACTGCTCAAAATCTACTCTGGTGTTTATGCAAAGGAACAAGTACAATGTTCTGGAATTGACATCCCGGTCCCCAGACCTGAATATCATTGAAAATCTGTGGGGTGATTTGAAGTGGGCTGTATATGCTCAGCATCCATCAAACCTAACTGAACTGGAGATGTTTTGCAAGGAGGAATGGTCCAAAATACCTTCATCCAGAATCCAGACACTCATTACAAGCTATAGGAAGTGTCTAGAGGCTGTTATTTCTGCTAAAGGAGGCTCAACTAAATATTGATGTGATATTTTTGTTGGGGTGCCCAAATTTATGCAACTGTCTAATTTCTTTTTGATGCATATTGCACATTTTCTGTTCATCCAATAAACCTCATTTCACTACTGAAATATTACTGTGTCATTCAGTTATTTCATAGATCAAAATGAAATTGTCGATCCGAAAACCCAATTATTTATAAATTAAAATCATGGAAAATGTCAGGGGTGCCTAAACTTTTGCATATGACTGTATCCTGTTCATATCATGCTCATATCTCAAATCTTTAAAAAATCTGATGATATGTACAAAGAAGGACCTGCACCAATAGACCAGAACAAAATCCTGGTTTGTTAAAACCTAATTGCCAATAAATCTCTCTCTGATTCTATACAAAAAGATCTGACCAAAAGTAAAAAGACAAACCTCAACATGGTCTTGTGACTAAACTCCTGTAAATGGCAATTTTTTTCCACCTTATGCAATATCATTTTTAAGTAGCTGCTGTTCATTTGTATATGCAGTAGCTTCCATGTTTGGTGAATATCTCAGTGTTTAAATGGTAGATAAGCAGGTGTTATTTAGTTAGCCAATTAGCAAGAAATGTGATCCATTGTACTACTATTGCTAGCTATACTGAATTTAATGTATGTTATCAAAATTTTATATTTTATTGTCATAGATATGTTGTCTAAGGATATGCACACATTTTGGTCATAGTGTAGTGCTGAAACAAATTTAATAGAAAAGTATAAAGTTTTCTTAAAGTAATTAAATATAAGATTGGAAAACCTAAAAAGGTGGGGTTTATTAGCAAAATAATCTTGCACATTAAAGATAAACATTTTAAAAAAGAGCAGATATGATTCCAGTTTTATTGTCGGAGAGGCATTTTTGTACTACACAACATTTCTACCGGAACGCCAGGCTTGTGAAAGCAGCTCACATTCTTCTTAATTAGCAGTCCAATATAAGGAGGTACCATAAACACACAGGGAGAGATGGGATAATATGAATATAAAATACCTATCAAACCGCTTTGAATTCTGCTCTACAAAAATCTGTGCCCTCCCCTCTGCCCCTCAATCGAAACACCACCTTCCCCAGAGCAAAATAAAAGTTGTAACACCCTTCCCCATTTCTGACCAGGCCCCCAACCCAAGCAAAACCGAACTGTCTCTTAGATTGTCTCTTTGTTTTTTCTATCTAAAAATACAGAGTAACATGTGACTTTCTGTTGGGGCCTCTCTGGTTTTCTGGCCATTTTGGGAGTTATTAACCAGTGTGCAGCTGAGCTTTCTGGGTCTTGATTCGCAGTACATCCCCTGGTTTCAAATTGAGCATGAACTTTAGTACGATTGAGTGAACCAGAGAAGTGCAGCCCATGCGGTAAAGGTGTTCATGGGGTTGTTGCTTGATTTAACAACTGAGCGTTCCACATTTGTAACTGGTCTCAATGGACTTCACTGACGAGCTTGCTACAGTAAGTGTTGTCTTCACCAGTTCACTGCTGTAAGGGCTATAGCCCAGAATAGCTTACTTTAACCTCTCACCCTCCTGTACAACAGACTAAATATAGTGTTTCTAAGGTAAATTAGAGGTAGGCCTCGCTCCCAGTGTTACAATGTAAACCTTGTGTGCTGACACCTTTTAATTCAACGGTTGATTCAAGAGATACCTGTCACTGTTTTCTTCTAATCCATTGCAATGGAAAATTTCGTGTTTTGCTTAAAGTTGTTTAGATTCAAATGTTTGTATGCTAGTCCTAATCAAGTTCTGCATTTTTAAGATCTGTTTTTATATATATTTCAATAGACTTGATGCAGTTGCTTGAATCGTGTGTCATTCAAACGTCAGACCTCTCTCAGCCTTCCTGTAGCATTACAGGGAGTGTGTGTCTGGCAAGTGAACGGCTAGATTAGAGATAAATACTGTTTATTTTATGCTAATATCAGTGAGGTACTCTATGCTGAGTCAATTGGTTTGCTGCCCAAAGATGTGGAATATGATTACACTTTTTAATTTTTATTTCTAACCCAGGACAATTTTAGAGTTTTAGGGTCTTTGTTTTGAAAATACTTTACAGAACCCTGGCCTTTTATTAATGTGTCTACACACATCTATATCAAAGTAGACCGATTAACCCTCAGTCAAGCCAGATGTTTGGTAGGGAACAGAATTAGTATTGAAATAAACAAAAAAAATGTAATGTGCTCTAGGCCCATTTTTATTCTCTATAATTAAAGGTAATAGAATGAAAAGGTGCCAGGCACCTGAGACACACCTGTTGCATTAGCACTGCTCTGCTGATGTTCTTCAGTTGACACAGTGGCAGTGTGGCGAGCGTTGTGTTGAAGGCACATCTTATGTTTCTAACACATTTTCTTTTGAAAAACCTTGTTGGAACCAAAGAGCACATGCTAAACAAATCTAACATCCCACTCGATGACAACTCTTTAGAAATGTAAAGAGGAAACAATGTTGTGGTTATTAGATTACATACAGGCACAGGGCATTTTTTTTGGGCATTGAGAGACCGAGTAAAACATCCGGAATTGTCCTTGTTAACAAAAACCTATTGACGAGGAATCAACTCTGACTTGTTTTGGCAGGCTTAGCCCTTGCCTGTGCTTGTTAGCCTGCTTTTAAATGTACACTTCTACTCTCTGTAACTAACTACACACATGACTGTAGTAGATGTAAAGTGGTTTAAAGGGAGCGGTCAAGATGGTATCTCTGCCTGAGTCTGAGTGTTTATTTCAGCTGGTCAGATATTATCATTGGGCACTTGGATTCATGTCCTTATTAAGCTGTTACTGGCTTACATTAGGACTTGTAAAAGAAGGAGGATTCAGAAGATTCTTTGCCTTGTTGGAGTGGCATGTGATGTCTATACAAGGTACTTGAGCATCTAAACAAGTCTGTACAGTATCAGGTTTGCACACTTCCTCACTTCTCTGGGTGGGGTCCAGAGTCGTGGCCGTGAACCAACACCAGGCTCTCATTACATGACATTAACTGAGAACAACAGTGGTATATCCCAGCAGAGCATAATGATAGACTGCCGCTGGGTTTTGTAAGACAGGCGGCAGCAGTGTCCGTCACTGTGCTGAGGTAATGACATGCATTCTGCTGATGTTACAGTTGGGGATTGACAATGGCTGACAGCCGCCTATTGTGTTGTCTCTAACCATTTCACCATAAAAGCATTCAGGTACTGGCCCAATGTTTGTTTGTACCAATCGGAATGGTCAGAGCATTTCACTCTCCTTCTGGAAGTCTTTGGTGAGATCAGATCCAGACTGGTGAAAATATATTAGTGGGTGTGTGTCAAGCCAGGCGATGATCAGTGATAAAACACACTTTGCTGCACCTGTTTGACAATGTTTAGTTAGGCTCTAGTTTGTTTTGCTTCGGTGGTTAACAACTAAATGGGCTTAGCTGGGATCCATTGAGATGAAGATTTTTATCATTGGTGAACTGAGCCCATGTTGTTTTCAATGGTGAGCCGAGGCCACGTCGGTTTCCACCGGTGAGCCAAGCCACGTTGTTGTTTGGATTAATTGATTTTGTTTTTGTTTGCACAAATATAATCCTCATAGCATGTCAGAGTCCCAGCATATTTACAGCAAAACTAAGATATCAAAGGGAAAATTCCACGTGACGCAAATGTTCAGTAAACATTCTGAGGTTAAGTGTCTCTTCCTGGCATAATAGTGTAGTGTTGGACTGTAGCCTTGTTCCAGTCATGTAGCCATACTGTAGGTAAAGCATATGTACATTTCCTAGAAGGGACTTCATGGTGTGGAAGTACGTTGAGCTCTGTCACGAGCCAGGGTATTTAAATGGAATTCCCTAAAAATCCAAAATGTCACGTTACTATTGTCCAGCTTTGGTCACTGCCCCCTCGGCCATACACATGCATACGCGCGCACACACACCATGCCTGGGAGGATGTCCCGCATCGGAAAGTCCTTGATTTTCTTGGGAAGGAAATGTACAAAAGGCAGCCAGCCTGTGACATGGAAGTGTTTCCTACAGGAGGAGAAGGCCACAGGATGCGCTTCTGTTCTAGAGTGATTTCCTATCTATACCTCTCTTACGCTAGCCCCATTAATCCTGGTACGCTAGCCCCATTAATCCTGGTACGCTAGCCCCATTAATCCTGGTACGCTAGCCCCATTAATCCTGGTACGCTAGCCCCATTAATCCTGGTACGCTAGCCCCATTAATCCTGGTACGCTAGCCCCATTAATCCTGGTACGCTAGCCCTATTAATCCTGGTACGCTAGCCCCATTAATCCTGGTACGCTAGCCCCATTAATCCTGGTACACTAGCCCCATTAATCCTGGTACGCTAGCCCCATTAATCCTGGTACGCTAGCCCCATTACTTCAGTCGTTAGACCGCATTTCCACTCCGATAGATTTCAGCAACATTTTCGAGTCCGCTTAAGCGCAGCTCAAGACGAGACACAATTGTTGTGTGTAAACTTTTGGGTCTCTCTCGAATTCCACACAACCTTCGAAGGTAGCGCACAATAGGAATTAGATCCCACCTGGGGCTTGGATAACAGTCCAGGAGAAATGTGTATTGCGGGGGGAATTCTTCATTGTACGTCAATTGGCTGGGCTGGTTTCTTAGTGCATGCAGCTCGAGAGATCGTGAATGATGTCAAACGTCCCAAGCAAAGTTAATAATGTTGCTGAAATCTATTGGAATGTAAACGCTGCCTTACTCTAGCCCCATTACCAATCTACCCCATCACAACTAAACTCTGCCTGCTGTGCGTCTTTGTTCCTCTAGCCCATCTGACATGTAATTGTATCCAATTCCTCTGTCATGAGATGTGACCCTTGGAACAAGCTTGAGCCTCAACCTTCAGCATAAAACCAAATGTGACAAATGTTTTTTGATGACATGACACGTGGGTTAGGACCAGTCTGCCGATGCCTCCTTTGGCTGGCCATTCTCTGATGGTCAACTGATGAATGAATGAAGAGGTTTTGCTTCTCTCTTCCACCTGTCACTGTCTTTGAGGTTTCGCAGCTTTTTGCTGGATGTTGGCAGGCATGCTCGAGTGAGTACCGGGCCATGATTCAGCCTGGCAATTTGCTCAGACTCGCTCCACAATGTTCACATTACTGATTCTGCCAAAGAGCACCATCACAATCACTCATTAAATTCACATTAGGGCAGACGTGAGGTCATGCAGGAGGGGAAAGTTTTTTTTTCATCTGTCTCGCTATGTTAGGACCAAATCACAAGGTGCGCCTATGAAACTGATACCAGACTATTACCTGGGCTTGGTCATCTTGCTGAGGACTCCTTTTATGGAACAGGTGTTTCAGTTTGCTGGAGGGTCCTACATTTTGTTGGCTCTGGAATCTGGTTCAAACTGATTGAAATCTAGTATTTCAAAGGCTTGAGTTAGCAATTGTTACCTGTAAGGTGTAACCTGATAGGTGGAGGGCCATATCTGCCTGCAGCCTCACCGTATTCTAAGGTCTAAAAATACTATCGCTGTAATACTACTATTGACTTACTAGGAGATAAAATAAGGGACCAGTCAAACGTGCTAGATGTTTGGTGTAGTGTTCTTAGCTCTCGACTCACCTGGGGAACAGGGTGGGAAGTTAACTTTAATTTTAGCCACTTTGGCTGGTGGATGCCCAAATTTTACCACCTCAACAAAAGTGCATCTTTGTTAATAAGTAAGCATCGGTGGTCCAATCCGAGACAAGTTATACTTCAAGTAACAACAAAGTGTGTGTGTGTGTGTATATATTATACCTTTTACAATTCACATGCCACAGTGGCTGGTAGATTGGAGGAAGTTACCCGCAAATGGGGAAAAAGTATCCACATTTGCGGCTAGCGGTTGCTATTTTCCCACCCTGCTGGCGACATGAGTTTGAGTCCCAACTCAGCTGACCGTCTGACTGTGCCCTTCCTCTCTGTCTCCCCCTACATATGTGTCACCGTACTGCCCCACCATTAAAAATAATAAAAAGCCCCCCCCCCCCCCCCCCCCCCCATGTGGGTTCTATAAAAAAGACAAAAACATGACATGCAGCACAGTAGTGAGATCAAGGAAACTAGTGTTGCCCCCCCGGAGAGGAAGAGTGGTGCATAAAGCCTGGCTGGAAAGATGAGCGAGTGGAACCGGATGGACTGGGGAACGGCCTGGCCGTGTAAACAAAGTCCTTTAGTTCGAGGGACCCAGCAACCCTCGTCACTGCTCCTGGCTGAACCAAGTCATAATAAACACAGTGCTCGCACCGACGCATGTGACTGTTGATAGTTCAACTGAATGTCAGTTTCAATGTCAGTTTCTTTAATAGAAACCACCGCCCCACACAGAGTGGTGCAGGAGTCATTGGGGAATGATAAATGTGTTTGTGTCAGCTGTCTTTTTAGTAGTGTTGTATTCTTCTTTCACCCCAATTGAGCAGGCAAGGGCATGTAACTCCGCTTCAGACTTAGACAGACAGTCCATCAATGATGATTTATTAAACTAGACAAAGTCTTTTATATGGAGTCCTTTAGCCCAGTGGTTCCCAAACCTCTCCTCGGGGAGACCCCGCCAAGCCATGCTTTTGTTTTAACCCTGAACTGGCACACCTGATTCAATTAGTCAAAGGTGTAATGTGTAGTTGACAAACTGAACCTGTGGGGTCGTTTCAGGGTGAAAATAAAAACATGGCCTGTCTGGGGGTCCCCGAGGAGAGGTTTGGGAACCACTGCTTTAGCCAATAGTTACTGCTGTGCCCAATACTAGCCATGCCTCTCTCTTAAACTAGTTAATAAAGCCTCTTAGTAACATCAATTAATTCAGTACTGTCCCTTCAAACTATTTTTACCAGCACACATATTAACTCAAGTTAAATCCGGACATTCTTTTTTTACCCTAAAGCTTAGACATCAATTCTGTCTTAACTCTCTCGATTTCAGCAAATTAAAGAAATAAAATCAGATATCCAGACCAGATTGCATTTTTTTTTTTTGGCATTTTGAGTTATTTTCTATCGGTCATCTCAGTGTGACCTTCAAAAACAAATAAAATATTTCTAATTTAAATACTGTATTTTAAATGTTATTTTCTGCCTCATTTTTTTCACATCCTTTCTAGTATTCACTGTTTTCACTGTTTTTTATATAAAATATTATGGCTTATGCCATTTCTTTTTTTATTTTATTTTTAGTTGTTTCCTCCCCTCCCAATTCCCACTAACCCTGCCTTGTTGGCAGCTTTGCAACTTCTTGGACAGATGAAGGATGGTGAGGGGCGTGCTCATTGTTCATCCAACCACATGTAGAGCCAGCTCAATATTTTCACGCCGCTCATTCAACACGGAAGCCTTTAGTCAGATCATGCACAGGATAATTACATTACTACCAACTACTACTACCATGATGTAATTTACATGCGCCCGATCCACACACAAGTTGTCACTGGAGAGCGACGTGGCAAGGTAGATGTTTCGGCTTATCAATCCCAAATCCTGGGCAGCACTGTGCCAATTTGCTGGAGTTCCAAACAAAGAAGCCATAGTTAGGCTCGAAACACTAACTATCATGACGTAATAATATTTATAATAATAAATTTAAAAAAAAGTGGGATTGGAAATGATGCACAATATAGAACAATGACAACCATGTTGTCAAAAAAAAAACCAACTATCATGACGTACTCTAGACTGTCCTACAATGCAGCGACTTGGCCTACTAAGCCACGCGGACACCCACCCCAGCTAGTGCCATTTGTTATTGTGAAACACTACCTCTTTTGCTAGGTTATGTAGCTTTCTAAGTTTGTGCATATTTATTAAAGTCAGATTAAGCCCAATAATCATGAACAATGATTATAGGATAAAGGCATGTTTACCTCTGCAAACAGGACAAGTAAACAATTACAAACAGCAAGATACTCACTTTTCAGATTAGACACAAAAGATCCATCCAATCAGATGGCAGCTTAGTTGGTGTGTTTGAAGGTATTTCAAAGGTTTGTCAAGTAATTTAACCCTGTCAATTTAAACCAATATCATCCAACTGCAGCTAAAAATGGGTGTTCTCGTGCTGGTGGGGGTTCCCGTTTTCACAAACTGGAATGCCCCAGAACACATTCTATAGTGTTAGAATTAATTATATTACAACATTCACGGTTAAGGTTAAGCATGAGGTTACTAACCAATGCAGTCTCAGGGCATTTCCTGATATAGTCATGCAATTTTAATCTGTTCATTTGTGTACACAGACACAATTTCCTCGCTTTTTTCGATGCTCTGTAAGTTTCAAAACTAATGTATTTCAATTGGAGGCATCATGACGTAGCATTTCAGTGAAAGGTATTCTTCATATATTTTAGATGGGCTTAACAGCAAGGTTTTTTTCAGTGGTTAAAGGACAACTCCTGCGCAAAATGATCCTAAGGGTTCACATTGGTACCGAGTCGATCATTCTCTGGGATATGTTTTCATGCTAATCAAATGTGCCCGGTTTTAGTTCAAACTGATAATTACCTTATAATGCTGGTTGTGAGGGCACAGATGAATTAAAAATAAATAGCTATTATTGACCACTAACAAAACTCTAAATAGCACCACACTTCCACGGTGAGGCTCCCTACATGCAAACCGAAGCATTGACAGACAGTTTAGTAGAAATATAGTTTAAGAGACATTACCGTTTGTGTATACAGCCAGTGTGGTGGAATTTCCATATGATGCATTATATTTTTCATTAAATGTTTGGACCAATAGGATGCCTTATACCTGCACCTTGAGTGTCACTTTGAAGTATTTAGCATATATTAATTATGTAATCAATATATTAATCAAGTGTTCAATCAAGCAACCTCAATCCATGCATTATAAGTAACCTAGTAATCAGCACAACTTTTGATTTATTATGAGCACAATTATATTGGAAATGCAGTATATAAGCTGAAAGGACATGTATTGAAATGCTACTAAAGCCTGTTAGAACTGCTGAAAGGCCTCACTGTGATCATAGATGGTTCTGGTTTTGCGCCTGATGAAGGCCTTGAAGAGCATGGCTATACGAATTAACATAACGGGATGACCGATTACATTATGGTTTGAAATCTTGAAAGCTAATGGTAGATAAAGTCCGAGGTTGATCAGAACCGCCCCAGTAATTAGAATATGGGTTGGCATAAGTGATAAGAACTGGTATAAAAAAATAGATGCACAATGATTTGACTTTGGTATTCTGATGCTGAAGATGCACTGCTTTATTTTGTATCAAAAAAGTCTATTTGGATCATAAGAACTGCTGTTTGGATTTATTCTTTGAACTTGGGGAACGGATATTTCTCCATCATATAAGGATATTTTTCACATCACCAGGCGACATCTTCGGGACACAGACTCGATAAGTCAAACCACAAACTCTGTGCTACGTGAGCTCAACTTGTCAGCAAATTGTCTCTGATTTGAGATCGCATTGCCAGCTGGAATATTTGCGCATTGATTTGCATGAATGACCGCAAAACCTTTTGCCATTGTGGTGGAATTGCCATATATGATGCATTATACTTTCCATTAAATATGTTTGGACCAATAGGATGCCTTATACCTGCACTTTGAAGTATTGTTTGATTACATAATTAATATATTAATGTATTAATCATGTGTTAAATCAAGTGATATGTTAATCAATACATTATGAATAACAGTGTAATCAGCACAACTTCAGTATTATAAACATACCTACATTGGAAACATATTGGCTGAAAAGACATGTATTGAAATACAATTAGAGCCTGTTAGAACTAAAAGAGGTCTGAAGGCCTCACAATTTTTGTAGACAGTATAATTATTCATCTGCTATATGAACACCTGGTAATGCAATAGTATCAAGTCACAATGGTGCATTGAAATAACCTTAAGCAGGAGGCCACAAGGCCTCAAGGCCTCAGTAGAACTGTTGGGAGTAAACAGGCCTGAAAGCTTCATTGTTTAAGGAGCTCTGGGTTCCGTGCCACCAAGTGCATCATGGGATGTTACTGTCAAGGGCAACCGAGGGCACGTGTACACATATGTATTCACGTGTGAACATATTAACATAAATTAACATAAAGGGATGACCAATTACATCATGGTTTGAAATAAAGAAAGTCAATGGTTGAAAAGGTCAATCAGAGCCGCCCCAGTAATTTATGATATGGGTTGGCATAACTGATAAGGGTTCATATAAAATGGCTGTACAACCTTGATGTCTCTGGTATTCTGATGCTGAAGATGCTCGGCTTTATGTTTGCTCAATAAAGTCTTTTTGGATCATAAGAACTGCTGTATGGAATAATTCTTTGAACTTGGAGAACAGATATTTCTCCATCACAAGGATTATTTTCCACTACACCATGGAAGATTCCAAGTCACACTTCAGCTCACATAGCACAGAGTTTGTGGTTTGACTGATCAAGTCTGTTTTCTGAATATGGCGCCTGGCTGTACACATTTTAGGTGGTGATTTGCACCTCATATTGCAGGTAAGCATTATTCCATATAAATCGCTTTTCTTATATATATTTTTAAATTGCAATAAATACAGTTGTACAGCTTTATAGGCTTATTACAATGGGCTGAGTACCTTCAGATCCCCCACCCGGTACAGCCAGAAGAGGACTGGCCACCCCCTTGAGTCTGGCCTCTCTCTAGGTTTCTTCCCAGGTCCCTCCTACTAGGGAGATTTCCTAGCCACTGTGCATCACTTGTGTTGCTTGCTTTTGGGGATCTCGGGCCGGGTGTCAGTCAAAGCACTTTGTGACAACTGCTGTTGTAAAAAGGGCTTTATAAATACATTTGATTGATTGATAGAAAAAGCCATTCATATATTACATTTTACTAGATTAGAGGGACTTTGTTGGAGAAACCCCACAACCTTTGAGGCCCTTGGGCAACATTTTTTACCTGCAGGACCAGGTTGATCTTTACGTTCAGACATCATACCAGTATAATATATGGCAAGTCAAAGGTACCTTGGCTAATCGACATATTTACGTTATTGATTACGGCGACACGTTGTCCCAGCTCTAGAAAGGACCTCATCTAGTTGTCTTTCTGTCTTCCACCAATTCACAACTACGTTCACCATCCAAATTGTGGTTTCCAGACGGGGAAGATAAGGTAGGTGTACTGAACCTTTCACTAAAGGGCCAGGCACTAGAAGATAAGGTAGGTGTACTGAACCTTTCGCTAAAGGGCCAGGCACTAGAAGATAAGGTAGGTGTACTGAACCTTTCGCTAAAGGGCCAGGCACTAGAAGTAGCCACTGATGTCTGGGAGAAGGGTGGACTGGAGGTGTACGATTATGGACTGTTTGCTGAAAAACTCAAGAGCATCTTTGCTCCCCTGTCTTAGGGACAGTAAGGGAGAGGACGCGTCGGTCCACCTTCGGTCTGGTCAGTCACCAACCACCATTACCCCTTCTGCCCGGATGGCAGATGTGGGGCATGGCTGGGAGTATACTGACATTTGTTACAGTTTTTTCGAGAGGCACAGCTGGTACAGTTTCAGACCTTTGTGCAGCTGACTCTGTCCAGCCAGCTGTGTCAGGAAAACAACTCCACAACAAACTCCACAGTTTTCTTTCCGGAGGAAAAGCAAGGTACTGCACTGTTGCTCGCGTCACTTGCTTTGAGTTACTTTTTTTTTTAACAACACCAACCTTGCGTTTTCTCTGACTACGTATAGCATGTCCCGTCCTTGATCCATCTGTGTCAAAAACCAGCCCTGATTGTGTCATTTAGGACCTTCAGTGATGAGTCACACCCATGGCCAGTCCCAATATCCTGATTGCACAACAGAGTAAACACTGATTCAATTGATGGTTAACTGTTTGTTGTCCAGCTATTCAAAACATTTTAGAACAGCAGGACAGAATTTCAAAGCTTGTAACAGTTGGGGCAAAGTTACTGGATAAAGTGGCATCAGTTCCAATCCTTTGTAATTACAGGTGTTTGTAATGAGTGATTTAAAGCAGGTGACAGGATGAGTGAATAGAACCAGACATGTCAGATTAAAGGGCTTAGATCCTCAAGCTCTGCTGATTTGCCTTCATCCAGAGCCGACAGAGGGAGTGGGTGGTACAAAATCAATTGTGTTGCCAGCTCGAAACGTCACTGTTGATGCTCTCAGTCATTCTGGCTTTGTCAGCAGTGATTTGTATTTTCACATTTAGTGCTGTGTGAAGCTCAGTTGTCCACAGATTTTATTGTTTCAAAATGTTTTTGAGTCAGAACCAACCTATTTGTAAAGTTCTGCCTTACTTTTTCGATTGGCTGACGGCACATTCTTAAAGCTACACTGTGTATTTCTTTGAGTTGATTCTTGGCAAACACCCCTTTGTTCTTTCACAAATATGTGCTCATTCATGTGTAATTACTTCCACCTAATAATCAAAGTATTTTCGTAAGTGTAGAATCCTCCATTCACATTATATACAATGGTGCCGCTCGAATTGTGGCAGCCATTTTACGCTACCATCTTTAAAATACATTAGCCAAAGAGAGACATACCTGGAAATTCAAGCTCGGCCATTCGCGCTTTTACACAAGTGGCACCTTGACGAATGCCAGGAGGAGATTACTCATGACTGCCGGGATATTTCTAAGTCTGTTGAAGATGTAAGATCATGCCTGTTCTCGAGGACATGTAATAGTAGCGCTGGCTCAAGCTGTAAAGTAGGCAAGAACGTTCGCCTGGCAACACAAACTGGGATTTTTTGTTTCAAAATAATACTTGTGGTTCATTGCAATAATCATTGTTTATTCATTGCATAGGTAGTGTCCATGTTCATGTTTTGCTAAAATTAGTATTCTGTTTGAATAAAACAGACTCTAGTGAATGTTTGTCAAATGTAATCGTGTTTTCACATGAGACACTGACAATATATTCAATCAAATTGTGTGTAAAACATATTTGTTACTTTTATTAATAAAA
>JACXGM010002122.1:0-40947 GCA_016801145.1 Umbra pygmaea | reverse complement strand
GCTGTGGATGGTGAGATTTGCAGTAAAGCAAAGATGGTTTTGGCCCCGTTATGTAGCTAGATATACAAGTCTAATGAATCCTGAACAATTCTTTCTTTTAAACAAATCTTTTCAGTGAACTGGATGTACTGAATCTCCTAAAGATTTGTTCATGTGAATCACTTTTGCGCAGGACAAAATCAAGCAGATTTTGCAGGTTTAGTCGTGCAAAATGCAGTCTAGAGTTGTGTTCAACACCTCCCACCTCCTCCCTTTCATTGTTTGTGGCAACTCTTTCTCCCAGTCCAAGAGCCTAAAGAATCTCTGTCTGATATTCAAATACATTCCTGTGCGCAGCAGAGTGAGAGAAAGAGATTTTAAAACCAGACTTGGTGAGCACAATGCATTCAGCGGGGAGTTGGTACCACATTTCAGGGACAATGCCAAACTCTACTGGTTAAATAGCCAAGCCACCATGGTATCTTCGGCCAAGGATATCAAATGGGCTATACTATTGTAATAATATAGTATATTTTCAATTGCTTAATAGTGTCTTATTTTTTAGATAGTGTATAGCATTGAAAGAGAAACCTTCAAGGGACAATCAACCTATTTGGTCAACCACAGGATCAAAATATGTAGGATACATGTTCTGGACTTGAGTTAAATAGTCTATAGCAGGAGTATCAAACCAATTCCAAAGGGCCTAGTGTATGCTGGTTTTTAGTCTTTCCTTTCAATTAGATCCCAATTAAGACCTAGACTGCCAGGTGAGCGGAGATACTAACCAATTAGTGACCTAATCAATCAGTCAGGTACAAGGTAAAAGCGAAAACCTGCATAAACTAGGCCCCATTTGGATCTGGTTTGACACCCCTGGTCTATAGTAATGGTAGACTACAGTTTTCTAAAATCTTCTTTTTTGAATTGTGTTGGACAAAGGCCTACTTATTAAAGCGTTTCAAATATGTTTAAAATTAGCTTTACAAAATACTTCACTCATCAGATTGTGCTACGTTTCCCCTCTTCTCAATGAACTACATAAAACATGTTACCACATGTTCTGAAATATGTTAATCAAATACAGTTGTAATATAATAATAGACCATGTAGCCTAACAAAATAATAGAGGAGTATAGCCTATTAGAACTGATGTAATCTTTCAAAGCTGTTCCTGTTTATATCATAATGTCGTCATTTGTTAAGCTAACTAAATAATTAAAGTAATGACATAGCTCATAGGGTCTCTGTCACGTTTTAATGTAGTCAACCATAATGATGGACATAACTTACAACGACAAATGTTTACATTTGAATAAACCATATGCTTACTTTTGGAAAAAACAATGGTTAGTTTGTTTTCACATGCTGGATAGCACTATTATAGATAACAATATAGTCCCATCATGAGATAGAGATGGAAAATAGCAGGAGAACAAAAAGATTACTTAAATGATTCAGTGATTCAAAAGATCTGAATCTTTTCAAACAAATCTACTGAATGACTCTTTTAAGAGAGATTTCATATCAGTGATTCAGAATGCCCATTACTAATGGAAACCAGCTACTGGACATCAGATTCCAACATTTTAAAACTGAAGACAGACCATACCGGAACCTTCTGTCCTCATTGTTATGGCTCAATTTCTAAATTCCACACTCTTTATCTGTGGCCGAAGCTGTATTTGTATTTTATAGGTGTACTTGTACATTTACGTACTTTATTTCTCGTTGCTTTTTTCGTAGCATACATTTTTTGCCAGTGTGCCAAAAACCAAGTCAATATTCAAACACGCTAATTAGATCAACGCTAATTAGTCAGATCCTAATAAACATTTAGCGACTAACCTCGGGTACAGCTCGGAGATAGATGATGCCGTCCAGTTTGATGTGATTCCCAAACTGCCTGTGAAGCCAGCCATGCCAGTCCTGGTAGATGGACCATTCAGTCTCGTTCAGACACTCACTTTCATACAGGTTTGCTGCAAAAATGTATCTGCAGGCAGACGGGATGAGAAGACAGATCAAAGGGGTATGCTGGGAGGACCTGAATGGAGGAAGTACTAACAAACAGCTGAAGAATAGGTTATATAACTCTTTCCATGGAAATAAACCTTATCCATGATATTCTAATCTAGACTTCAAAGCCCGTTCCATTGGTGTTTTTTTCTTTCCATCCTTCCTCTCTAATCGGGAACTGACAGGGAGCAATGGGGTGTTCTCATATTTATTTTTGTGACATTTGTTTTTCCATACAGAGCAAAACAGAACTAATCCAATATAAAAACATTGCAACTTAATTTTTTTTGGGTGAAATGAATACAATCGCGTCAGGTGTAATGAACTAATAAGTACATTATTATGTAAATCTGCTGAATTCCAGACCTCCTGGAGTAAGATTTTAATATGTCTTAGAATCTATTCTTGGCACCCAGTAATGAAAAAGCATGACTAGTTATATATCTGGTTGGTGGACAGTACCTGTCGCTGTAGACGGACCTCTCGAAGAACTGCACAGGGTTCTCTGCCTCTCTGAGCTTGCCACTGTTGGATTTCATCTGAGCACGGACCCTACTCATGCAGGCATACGTCTGAAAGGTGTAGGCCCACCTCTCCGGCTTTTCATACATCATCTGCAGCACATTACCACCACTCTTCTGGGATGTGGTCAGCTCCTGGGTACAAACAGAAGATCAGGTTCTCTGGACATGGCTCTTGGCCTAGAGTGTAGAGTGCTGTCTGTTGGGTTTGAGCTGTTGCTGGAATTCTACATGGACCAAACAAGATGATTCCCATTGGTCAGATGGTACCATCCTCCTGGCTCAGTGTTTGCTAGGCTGGTTCTGGGCGTGTTATTATGTCCCCAGAGTGTCATACAGAGTGAAGGATGGACAAAAGCAGAATGCTGTGACTGTTAACATTCAGCTATATGGTTTATTCCAAAGGGGACATATGGATGCATGTGAGACTGTTTATAAACTAATATAAAAATCACCTGAAATCTCCATACTTGGTTTAATCGCAATCAAAAATTATGTAAATACATTTTTTTTGCCAGAAGTGTTAAAAGTTCAAAGTTTGAAGTTATGGTCCTAATTAGCAAGTCGGAGATGTTTGTTTTTCTAGTTCAAACAAGCATTTGATCACAACATAAACACGCAGGTGACCATGTGAATTAAAGCAGGCAAATAATTACACCTCAGGTTTTGCTAATAAAATGCTGAACAAAAGTCATGTCTGCTGCCAGTCTCCTTAGCGTTAAATCTGGTCACCTTGACACAGCCAGAACAATAGAGCGTTTCATACTGTATAGTTTGAAGAAGAATGTGAGTGGGTTTTCAGGTAGTATCAGCCTGTTGCTTAATGAATGTTGAGTAAACAGATTTAGAGATTGGTCCCAGGCTCTGGGTTGGCAGGGAGATGTGATTGATGTGAGACGGAGCTGAGAGGAGCAGGCTGTGTGAATGTGCTACCAAGCTGCTCTCACAGCATTGATAAACCTGGAACCTGGAATAACAAGCTGGGGGCGTAAGGTGAGCCAAGGGGGGAGAAGGAGAAACGATAAGTGGGAGAGTGACGATAGATGGTTAGATTTCCTTCCGACTACAAGTTTGACTCCCTAACCACTGAGCCAAGTTTGACTCCCTAACCACTGAGCCAAGTTTGACTCCCTAACCACTGAGCCATCCGTGTCCCAAAAGGTTTTGACTCCTTACACTGCCAGACTGTGTGTCCGTGTACTGTTTGATTCCTCACACTGCCAGACTGTGTGTCCGTGTACTGTTGCAATGCAAGCGGTGTCCAGGCACATGCACATGGGATGCAGTATAAGTTGTTCCCCACGCAAGGCATCAATGTAGAATTAATTCTGCATTAATGTCGGAATTCCGCGTTATTGTTGGAATTCCGCGTTAATGTCAGGATTTCACAATTCCATCCGCGTTCTCCGCAATTAAAAATAACTAATTTTTAACTAAAATTTAAACATGCCTTTTTTGCTCTATATGACATCAAGCATTAAAATCAATGTCTCATAGTCACGATTTGACGCAAATTACTTTCCATTTTGTTATGCAACTTTATATATGCCCTTTTTCAATTACCAGAAAGATTTATAAGACATTTTTCCATCTCTAGCCAGCTCAGATTCTCAGACTCAACATCTTACTGCACTCTCCCACTTTCCAAATCTTTTTAAGGAGAAAGTGCACATTTTCCCAAATATACATATACACAGGATTATAACATGCATTATATTAAATATTTATTTGTTTAAACAAATTACTTTGCCTGGCTCCATTAATATTTGTCTATTTGTCAGTGTGCAACAGATACTAGACACCGCCTGCTGGCCAAACTAACTTACCGTATATCCTATTTTTTCAAGCATCGCTATAGTATTCATTTACCAGGTGATGACAGTAATGAGCCTATAGAACATGACGTGAGACTTTGTGAAAACTGACAAGAATACATGTAGCTATGTAGATTAAGGAAGTAAGAAATGATTAGGGGTAAATCGTACATTTTTTGTCATTTAGCAGACACTCTTATCCAGAGCAACTTACAGTTAGTACAGGGACATCCCCCCCGAAGCAACTTATGTATAAGTGCCTTGCTCATGGACACAAAGACATTTGACACACTCAGGAATCGAACCGGCAAACTTCTGACTACAAGTCTGACTCCATAACCACTGAGCAATCTGGAATGCCGAGAGATGAGCACCAAGCAGAATTACATTATTTGACATGGTTCACTGAGATTGCAATACTGTGAAATATGGTGGGTGTGGCACACTAAGGATGTTGTGTTGGTTAGCCATACTCAGCTGTTCAGGGTGGGGCCAGTTTTCCCCCATGGGTTCTAATCTAACTTACATCGATCACACAGTGTGACGAATAGCAGCTGCTCTGTTCTGAACACAGCACATACTGTCCACACACACACACACACACACACACACACACACACACACACACACACACACACACACACACACACACACACACACACACCCTCTCGCTCAATGCACAGTCACATGTCTGTCCTAAGATCTCTATGAATTGTACAGCTACAAGCTGACCTACTAACGTCCAGTTCTGACCATCGTTGTCAGAAAGCTGCAGCTGAGCCAAAAATGTATGCCTAAGCCACGGATGAAGCAGCCACAGCATTTAACGATGAAGTTCTGAACTTCATTGTATGTACAGTACAGTACTAGAATGTATTCTCTCTGTGTGTGGATTTGTGTGTGGGACATAAATACTGTACCTCAAACTCGCTTTGTTGTGTTTGTACATTGCACCACCTGGCAATGGGTTCGGGAACTACCTCCCAGTCGTTGTTCTGTTCTTCCAAAAGACGCACAAAAGTTGACTTGCCCGCCGCTGCAGATAAATAACGACACATTAAGTCATTCAAACTGTATCCCTTCTAGCTCTAGCTACAGTTTATGTTTACATTATGAACACTTTACTATACTTTATCTAGCTATACCTAATGCCTAAACTAATCAATGCAGTTGTTTGATTGGCTAATATTGAGTCTTTGATTATTGCATCTACCCAAAATCACATACAAATGGATAAAGAATGCTCCATCATCTCAACAATATTACAGAGACATTAATTCTTGTCCGGAATTTTGCAAGTACAGTGATTGGGCTAAACAAAAATAATCTGCAATCGGACATAAGGAATTCCAAGGCATTTCTTACTAATGACGTATCTGTACCACGTGATATGTTTTTGACATTTGGCGCCCGCGGTACTGTACAGCAGCGAAACTCATTCCTGATTCCGCGAGTTTTCCGTCCAACCCCAGTTGCGACTACCCTAAATTAGCACAGGTGACACTAATCGTTACTAAGATTAAACGCTAAATTTGGTTTGGAACAAAAACCTATGGAATTGCGGCTCGCAGGAACATGGAATGAGTATCGCTGCTGTACAGTAACCTCATCACCAAAGCCAGGCAACATGTTACAAGAGCGAATAAACTATGTAAAGTTAAAGTTGCTATATACATTGACTAGTTATCTAAAAGCACATGTGTGCCAGCAAGCACTTCAATCATACAAAGTTGTGATTCTTAAGTAAATACTGTTCTTGTTTGTACAGTAGCCAATGCTGCTTACCAATGTTGCCTTCTATTGAAATTCTTTTTATTCTTTTCTCCATGCTGTCGGGACTAGGACATACTCTTTTCGGCGGAGCGGGGGACATTTCGGAAAATATTTGGTTTGTTTGTCTTAAAATATAAGGTTAAGCTCTGCGACTCCGGAAAATTGCATCGGTCTGAATGAGAATGGCGCTGTCGCTCTGTTCCTGTGTGCGGAGAACAACTTTAGCTCCCGCAACATTAGTGGAATGGTCTCTTCGCCTTCAAAATAAACGTCGTCCATTTAAAAAGGATGTAAACTGATACAATTGTGCCATATTTTAACTTCACCCAATAATGCAAAGCAAGCTAAAATGTTGTTTATAGTTCAAACTGAAATACACAAATTAAAATATCTATGACATTAAAGATGCAGTCTGTGCGTTTTGATATTAATAAAATAATATTTAACACCTCACATTTTGCCTGTATGTAATATATCCTATTTCTGTGCATGATCTCTCAGTAGAATCAGTTTCATTCCTCAGTCATGAAATGTCAAGTTTATAATCAGGTGATTTTGATGACATAGGGCACAATTCATGACATGAAGCACAAAATATAGCAAAGTACACAATTTTCAGGGACCCTTTATAGCTCAAGAGTGCTACTTTTACAACTAGCAGTCAATATCACAGACTGCTTCTAATATACAACCTTGAAATCCCACTGTTGACGTATAAATGTAGAGGCACATACAAATGATACATCAGGGTTCAGATGTGATGTAAAAGTATCCTGGAAAAATCCAGACCCAAATCCAGAGGATATATGGGTCTGGCTTCGAGTAATGAAAATGACCCTCCTACGGCCCTGCTGGGGTCAATAACGTACTGTAATCCCTTTCTTCTAGCAACACAATATTATGCTAGCAACACAGTTGCGGATTTATGTTTCCTGAAAATAATAGCTGTCATTCCAATGCATTAAATAATAATTGCAAATGCACTGTAAAGCTACTGAATTGTAATCAAATCCAATTTTATTGTGTCTTCAAGAAAATACTGAGATAATTTTAAGTATTTTTAATAAAACGTATAAAGATATGCTGTACAATTTTTTTTATTGAAAATATTATTTGAGTTATCTAATATTATATTTGAGATAAAACTCAATCTAGAGAATGTTTTAACATAGCATTTCTCACTTCACGGGTTATAGTTATTTTTGTTAAGGAGCAATTTGCATAGGCAAGTAGGGTATGTAGTTATAATCAATGGTCTTAAAACCTATTTTCAAGTTAATTTAAATTTTCCCCATAACTCACTTATTGTACATGCTTAAAACATCATAAAACCCATCTTTGTTTAGACTTTACTATAATACTTCAGCAATTATACATTTTATGGGTTAAATGGGGACTTTTATTTTAAAAACATAAAACGATTTGAACCGAATTTGCTCAAGCTAATGTTGCGGCCTCACACAGTTCCCTTTGCGATGTTTGAAATTGCCGCGCCAACAACTGTCAGGTGGAACCAATGACAGTATATGGAACGACTCGATTTCCCCGACTTCTGTTTAGTTTGCAAGACATGATTTTGCGAGATCAAGATGACCAAGTCCACATTATGCACATTTTAGGTACTTTCGACTTGTCTTCTCGCTGTGGCTCCTCTGTGCTTCGCATCGTTATTAGAAGCGTGTTCAGTTTTTGTTAAGTGTGCCACGTTAATTTACATAGGCCGTACTTCACAGTAGTGTAAGGGCGTAGGAGTGATATCGGGATGGCCAAATGTCATATTTCTTTCAGTGCTCGGGAACCAAATTACCTGCTTAAATAATATCCCCTGCTCCTATGCCATTGCTGAAGTTTGCAAAGCCAGAAATATCAGTAATCCATTGCGAGAAAGTGTAGTACCGTTACAAAAAAGCTAACGACTTTCAACTCTGTTAACAAGCCACTAGGGTGCACTCCTCTCTCCTCTTGTCTACGATTGAATCCTAGTTAGGCCTACTTATCTGGATTCGGCAGATTGTCCGTTTTGGAAAGTTTCTAATAAGACCTAAACAGAAAATATGAAATGACATATGAAATTAATTTTAAATTATGCTCACTTGTTGTTAGCTCTTTTTACCTGGTAATTTAGGTTTTAATTAGGAACTTCCAAAAACAGGTGAACCTAACAGAGTTGTTTACAACACTGCCCAGCACAGTGAATACGCATTTTGCCTTTGCAGAGTGCCGTGAATCTGGTTCAATATGCAACCACCTAATCAGTCCTGATTCCTAATTAGCATATCCATCATCAATAGCTATGGTATTGTGACCCACGGTACATCTTTAACAAGACAACGGTAACCTGGTCAAAGAAAACCTTTATTTTGCTTTATAAACAGCATTCAGTATCTTACATTTCATTAACTTTCAGCACCCATACCCAAATAAATATATACAACTCATTAATCAGAAAACTCTTAATATTACAGCAAGGGTAATATACATATTATTGTTAAAAGCATGGCAATTGGCTTTGTTACTTTACCACCTTGTGATTAGATCAAAACACATTCATGTTGATTTTCTAAAGCTATAAATCAAACTGACACACTGATATAAGAATTAACTTTGACATGGATTAAAAGGGAAAGAAACAACCCTAATTAACTAATAACATTCTAGCATTCCATAATAGACCTACAACTACAGGTCCATGGCAGCAACCAAAATAATGTGAGAAGATTCACACCATATTGCTGTACGTAAAAAGTGTACAGTGTCTATTACTGAACAGAAGTTAGTTGCATCAAATCCTTCTGAAAAGATAACGATATCAATTGGCATTTAATGTTTTCCATTATTTCACCGTCTTAATCATTCGACACCATAATACGCCGCAAGTTATCCAACAGACAAAATTCTGAGTTCCAGTCACCTCAGCAACTGGGCAAAAAAAGGGAGGGAAGAAATTGGCGTCATCTATATGGATAGAAATGAGTAATCATTGATATTTTCAATAGTGACGTGACTATTATTGCATAGTAGACCATTTCATTTCTTGAGTTCATCCCTCTTCAGTCTGCAGCACATGAAAACATTACTCAACAGACCTTACAAAGGCATAAAACATCATCACACTACTGAAACAGAAGCATATGCACAGATAGCTGCTGTATTTCACTAGCAGGCTCATCACTTAGTAACATTCAATGGGGAGGAGCCTAAATTACTTCATTCAGTACCGTTTTTAAGAGCAGAGATTGAATACAAGATGTGCATGAGGCCAGTGTATAGGACAAACATTCAGGCAAAGGGAAGTCAGAATACCTTTGTTCAAAGTGCTTCAGGGCTGGTAAGACGACTGATAAAGGGGTGACCCATCTTGGATTACAAACATATAGGGACTAGGGTAAGATTTTACCAGTCTGCTATCCCGCCAACTCCTTGTAATGCATTGTCATCTTAACATTTCACTTAACAATGACAGCAGTGGAGAAGGCCAGATGGCACACCAATCAAGAACCAAGCTCTATATATGGTGCTCGTTTCCCTAGACACAATCTTTTACTGTAGTTGGCCCATAAAATAGAGCTTTGGTCATTACAGGATTGACACTACGGCAACAGTTTAAACTAGTATTGTTGTATTTACATTTTGGAAACTGACTGAATTTTCCAAATTACTCCACCCTCTGATAACAGAAACAAATTACATATACAAATTTCAGAGAAAGACAGTGAGGGTAAATGTTAGCTTTTGTAGTGACTAGTGTGTTGCGTATTTATGTTGTTCTGAGTGAGGGTATAAGCCATTAGCAGGCACTTCAACATATGAACATCAACTCTGATGGGTAACACCTACTGTTAGCAGAGGTTAATTAACTGGCGATTGATGGGCTAAATACTGTGTATCTCAACTCTTTTATAATGTCATCTCCATTTGAGCTTGGGGAAGACAGAATCCATTAAGGTCAGTCATCTCATACAAATACCAGGCAGTTGGGTCATTCTTCAACCAAATGTAAGAATAAACATTTTTGAAACATCACCAAATATGTTAATTTCTAAGTTGTGTAAATAGTTATGTAGTCCTTGAAATCTACTACATAACCTCAGTGTATGAATGTGCCAACTGATGATCCAATACAATAATCTGTTCATGGTATAAGCATACACCAAACAAAAACTGTTGATACGTACCAGTGATTTTAGAGTTGTCTAAATTACAAATAAACAAATTCATTTAACCATATTGAGCACATACCAGCTCAGACAGTAGTATAAAAGTCCCTCATAACTTTACCCCAGTGTCTATAACAGTGTAAGACTCTTCCTTACTTACCTGGTTTTCTAAAGAACATTTCCCCAAAATGAGCATTTGCTGTATAAATAAAGCCAGCGCATGGCAGGGCAGAGCAGGTATCTGTGCAAGGAGAATGGGAGACTATCGCAGTTAAAGGACCAGTCAGTGTGGGTTTATCTATCCTTGGTGGTTAGCTTCTCAATCAGCTCTTGTAGTGGGACCAGCTCTTTCCTGTCAATCAAGTTAAACTCCTAAAAAAAAAAAAGAAGAGCAGACATAACAGGCAGTTGGATGGTAGATTTGGTACGTTTCCCCTAATAATGTTGAGGTTCTGGAAAAGTGATCTAAAATCCCAACTAATTTGACTGTTTAGACAGGCACCTTAATAATTATTTTTTTACAATGATCTTTAAGGAAATTATCAAGTGTAAATGTATCCATGTGCTAAAATTTGTTTCAAAGACCTGAAATAAGTTGCTTGTAAATAAGGCAACTTTCATGCTCTAGAACGTGTCATGGCCTCCAGTTCCTAGTCACACACAGGGGATAGTCTGCCACTTTGGTTGAATCAACATCAAATTCAGTAGATAATAGACTGGGCACAATGTATTTCTGTCTCTGCCTTTCAAGGCAGCCTTGCCATCACAATACCATTACCAAGAAGCAATACTGCTTTTGTTAAATCCTGAAGGTGGGAATCAGCACTGAAACAGACTTGGCAACCAGGGATGCATCGACAGCGTGCTCCAGTCTAGTACCTGAACGAAGAAGATGAAGTGCTTGAAGGACGTGTTGAGGTGTGCTTCCTCCTGCAGCTGCATCACCGAGTCAAAGTGTTGGTGGTAAATGTGGGCGTAGACCCTGAACAGGCGCTTCAGGATGGTCTTGGCCACCGACATGAAGTTACGCTTGAACGGGACACCTGGTGGGCAACGGTTTGACGTTAAATATTTTATTAAAGAGAGAAAACAGAATTTGCCCAGATCAAACAGTTTTTTAATTCCAGTTAAAAGGCAAACTGGAACATGCGGTTGACAAAACATGATGTCATACCTATCTTAGAAGATGCGGTTGTCAAAACATGACGTCATACCTATCTTCGATGGGAAGAGTGTCTCGTCATCAAGCTGGTCCTGCACCCATGTCATTAAGTAATCGATATACTTCGGAGCTGAGCATTTGATCGGCTTCTTGATGTTGGTTCCATCGGCCCAGTGATACTCATATCTAAACAAATGTGACAAATTGTATTTTAAAACGTAGAAGGCAGGGCAGCACTCACTTACGTACACACCCATACTTACTTAGGCCCTGCAGACATGACAGGACAGCTCTCTTCGGTACAGAAGTCTGTTATGGTGCCGTAGAGCATGTTGATCTGGTTAAAGAAATCTACAGCTGTGGAAAGAAAAATTGCAAGGGCATGTGTCATCAAGCGCTCTATGAGAGCAGACCATCCACAGCATTTACACCTTCCAGGAAACATTCAGAGAACAAAGTAAAAGTGCTTGTGTGTGACCTCAGAGCTACATAATTACTGTGTTGTCAGACACAAGCACACACATTCATTAGGCCCTCCACAGTTACCTCTTCCTATAAGCATTTAAACAAATTACCTCCTGTTTAAATCTGTCTTAAGACACTGTATAGCCATACACGCGTGCTTCTCTATCCAAATCACACAGCACTACACAACAATACACACTCATACTCTATTTATACACGCAAACATAAGAAACATAGTTGGCCAAAAGGTTAGAGCATCTGACTAGTGTCCCAAAGGCCCCTGGTTCAATTAGCCAACTGCCAAAGTGATAGCTTTGTCTGTGATCAAGAGAGTTAACCCTAATTTCTTTTCACACCATGTACCGGTAATATTCTCATCAGGTCATTGCAGCAAATAAGGATGGGTTCTTAATCAATTTCCTGGAACATTTTCAAAACAAATAATTACAATGCTGGCTAAAAATATTTAAGTGAAATATGAATTATTGTTATACTAATACATCTGTTTGTATATAATTTCCATAGTTATGTAAATATTCATATTGTTAAAATGTCCAAAGTAGCCTTATCTCAATATATAATTTTTTATTGGTGACAATCTTATAACATAGTAAGTTAAGAATCAAAAAGATACAGCACAGCGTCTAAGCAATAATTCCAGACAGACTGTTTACCAGTAGGTCAAGGGGGAAGCAAAGAAAAGGAGAAAGTATTTCTTCCAATGGCCAGTGTAAATTAACTCACTGAAATGAAAGAGCAATTCAAAACCTTTAAATCTAAAATTGCCATATGCAAGAATGCGTGTTTGTGTGTGTTTCAAAGGAAGTAAAGACATCTGCTGGGTGAGTCATCTGCAAACAAAGCAGACATGATTGGACAACGAACACTGTTAAAATACTCAAATGTGTTTCTTGGCCTGGGGTGAATGTAAAAATCCTACTCAGATGTGTTTCTTGGCCTTGGGTGAATGTAAAAATCCTGCTCAGATACCAGACAAAATAATTCCCCATAAATTACCTCCTCAGCATTGCAGAATGCATCATGAATCTGTGATTAAGTACAGTAGTGTATAGAGAAGTGCACTTGTTCCTTACTGTTGACAGCCACCCACTCGTTCAAATCTTCCCCATCGGGCAGCATAACAGCCATACGTAGGTTCCCACTACCTAGTGTAGCCTCTGCATGTTTTAGCAGTTCATACTGATGACATCCCTCTGGGATGTTCTTTTTGGGCTTGAAGGTCTTTGACGATCGATTCCCACTGAGAAAAAGAAAATGCAATGAGATGGACTGTGTCGGCGAACCAGTGTGTGTGTGTGTCTGAATAAGGGAAATGCATTTAGGAGTGATATAGCTATAATGAAAATAGAATACATTATAATAAAGTTGACTTAACACCTGACTAAAGCATGAATCCCAAGTACGGTCTTGATATTGCAAATTAGCTAACATTGTGTATTGGCTAACAACTCCAACGCTTGACAATGTTACTGTCAGAGGAAATAAAGTATTATTGTCTTTTTAGCTAGTTCGCTAACTAGGAGTAGGGCAAAGGCCTGTCCAAATAGCTGCTCAGCCAGGGCACACATTCCCTATAGAGAACTGGGACTTGCTCATTTAGCTTGTTAGCCATACAGATAGCTAGGCAGCTTTAGGTATGAATTACGGCTAACCCTAGTTGTTTGCCAACACAGCTCCTTATCTAGTTAGCTAGGTACTACTTTAGCTAGCTAACATAGCCTAGTCAATGTATTAGCCTAGCTAGCTAACAACGTATTAGATGTGGGCATGTTGAGGTTATATAGCAAGCTGGAAAAGGAAGACAGGTTGAACAAACATATATTTATGAGACGAACACTTACAATAGAAAGCTCATGTTTTTCGACTTTGAACAACTTCCGTAGAGCCTTCTTTGGACCGTGGTAAACACCGGATAAAGAAGTGAGGACTCAAAACAAACGCGTTCACTCCGGTGTCAGTCAGTCAGTATACTGGCTTATCAAACTGGTCATATCAGACTGTTCAAGAGGCGCCTGAAACAAAAGTTCGTCCTGCCGCAAACGTTTCGCTTTGCATCGACGAGCGCCGCAACATCAACCTAATGAAGCAATGTGGACAGCCCAAACCTATCTGCTCATCTGGCTACAGTAAACTAGCTAACATTAGTGTGAGATCTGGAAAACTGCACAGCCGCACTCTTCAACGAACCATACTACTTACAACTGAATTCTCGCGATGGAGTATAATTCACGTATGCACGTTCCTAGTACTCTCGCCAGCAGGGAGCAGTGTACAGTCGTTTTTCTATTATGTGTCTTGATAAAACCACAACAGAAGAATAGTGGGGCTGTAGGGGGTTTGTCCTCTTGCCTGTTTTTCAATTTCTATTGACTCCCAATGGCCCTCATACTAAAATCTGGCCCTGGAGTTCAGACCCACTCCGTGGGGATACCAGGTTACATCAGGTGGGTGTAATTAATGATGAAGTACAGTGGTGCTGGAAAGTTTGTAAACCCTTTAGAATTGTCTACATCTCTGCATAAATCTGACCTAAAACATCAGATTTCCACAAAAGAAGATAAAGAGAACCCGTTTAAACAAATGAGACAAACATTTTATACTTAGTCATTTATAAATGTATCTATTATTACATATCTGTGAGTGGCAAATGTATGTGAAACTTTCCTTTCAGTATCTGGTATGACACTCTTGTGCAGCAATAACTAAATATTTCTGGTAACTGTTAATCAGTCCTGCACATCGGCTTAGAGGAATTTCAGCCCATTCCCCCATACAGAACAGTTTCAAATCTGGGATTGCGTCGGGTCCTTCCACAACATTTAGATTGGATTAAGGTCAGGTCATTGACTTGGCCATTCCAAAACATTTACTTTGTTTTTCTTTAGACATTCTTCGATAGAACAAATGATGTGCTTAGGGTCAGTGTTTTGCTTCATGACCCACTTTATCTTGAGTTTTAGTTCATAGACAGCTGTCCTGATTTTTCCTTTAGAATTCACAGGTATAATTAAGAATTCATTGTTCCATCAATGATGGCAAGCCATCCTGGCCCAGGTGCAGCAAAACAGGCCCAAACCATGATTCTACCACCACATTTGTAATGAAATATGTTTCTTATGCTGGAATGCTGTTTTTCTTTTGCCAAACATTACATATATAATTTAAACCAAAAAGTTGTATTTTGGTCCCATCTGTCCCCATAACATTTTCCAATGTTTTTCAATCTTGTCAACTTGAGCTGCGAGAGGAGTGGCTTTCTCCTTGCAACAATGCCATACACAACATTGTGGTTCAGTCTTCTCCTGATGGTGGACTCATGAACATAGATATTAGCCAATGTGAGAGAGGTCTTTAGATGCTTAGAAGTTACTCTGGGTTCCTTTGTGACCTTGGGTACTATTACACACCTTACTCTTGGAGTGATCTCTGTTGGTTTGACGACTCCTGGGGAAAGTATCAATGGTCTTCAATGTCCTCCATTTGTACATAATCTGTCTGACTGTGGATTGTTGGAGTCTAAACTCTTAAGAGATGGTTTTGTAACCTTTTCTCACCCGATGGACATCAACAGCTCTTTTTCTGAGATCCTCAGAAATCTTGTTTTTTCATGCCATGATACACTTCCACAAACACGTGTTGTGAACATCAGACTCTGACTGTTATTTAACTAAAGCTCACACCTGATTGTCATCCCATTGATTGAGAACACCTGACTCTAATTTACATACTTTTGCCACTCCCAGATAAGTAATAATTAAAAATCTCTTGTGACACCCTCAGGCAAATCAATGAACATTTATTTCAATCAACATTTATTTATATAGCACCTTACAACAATCAGCAGATATCCAAAGTGCTTCACATAAAGTAACAACTGAAAACATAACAACAGTAAAATCAAAGGAGAAAAAACCTACAGAATATAACAACGATACATGAAAGCAGAAAGAAAAAAATGGAAAATGTCACAAAACTACTACATATTAAAAGCCATTCTAAATAAATAAGTTTTAAGGTTAGATTTAAAATGGTCTGTAATAGTGCAGGTGTAAATTGATCCAAAGTCTTGGTGCCGTGACTGCAAAAGCACGATCAACCCACAGTCTATACCTCGACCTTGGAACTTCTAAACCCAGTTGATTGAATGACCGCAATGACCTGTGGTTTTACGAAGAGTTAAGACCTCAGACAGATATGCTGGAGACAGGCCATGACTTGCCCTAAAAACAAACATGAAAACCAATTCTAAAACGTATCAGGAGCCAGTGGAGAGTATAGAGAACAGGGGTTATGTGTGCACGTCTAGAGGTATTTGTAAAAAAGCAAGCATCAGCATTTTGCACAAGTTGAAAGCTGAAAATATAAATTTGATTTAGGCCAACATAAAGTGTATTACAGTAATCCAGCCTTGAACTAATGAAGGCGTGAATTGCCTCCTCTAGATCACGTCTGTGTAAAAAGGGGTTAAATTTAGCCAAAAGACAAAGCTGGAAAAAGCTAATTTTAACAACATTATTAATCTGTATGACGAATTTCATGGTACTGTCAAAAATCACCCCCAGATTTCTAACAGCTGGCCTAATGTATGATGTCAGACCACACAAATTCGAGCTAGGCGCATTTAACATACAGGAATTACCAAAGAAAATTCACTCAGTTTTATCCTCATTCAAATTAAGAAAATGTATCATTAATACAATGAAAAAAGTTGAGCAGAGAATTAAGCGCATCACTATCATTTGGCTTCATGGGCAGATAAATTTACAAATCATCTGCAAAACAATGAAACGAAAGGCTTTGCCTGGCTATAATTGCCCTAAAAGGCAACATAAAGAAAAGAGGATGTAAAAGTTAATTAAGTTTATCAGTTCAGTGAGCATGTGCACTGATTTGACTTAATTGGTTGTGGAGCAGTGGAGGCCAGTGAACTTTAATTGAGGAGGACAAATGAAATGATATCTCATACTAGGTTAATGTGTTTAATTCCATTACATTTTAATGTCCCCAGGCGTTGTCGGAAATGACACAATCATGATTTGATTAATAAAGTATAAGTTATTTTGTACACATTTATTTCTGAGGACAGGTGGCTTGTATGAGCATTAAAAAGTGATATCATACCTGTGGTATATGGTCTCATATACCACAGCTATTAGCCAATAAGCATTCAGGGATCAAACCACTCACATTGTAAGAGACCACATACCATGATTATACTTTGCAATATGATGTGCCCAAGAACAGTGCTTACCTGTGTTATATTGGCCCTAGACCACACCCGCTCATGTATTTTTGCTTAAAGCCATGTAACTACCTCATACACATTCTGTATCGGGCCAAGTTATTGTCATTTGTTGCCATTATACATTTTCTTCATCTTCATTGTGCTCAATTTTTGCCATTGTTGTGAAATATTTGACAGTTAAATATTTTTAAATGTAGTGGGCCAGATTCAAACCCATTTTTCTGCAGTACGTGCATAGGAGTATCTTAGACCAGTGTTTCTCAAATGGGCAAAAATGCTAATTTAAAAATATGTCATGCATAATTCCTAAAATAACTATAATATAATAATGAATTAATTGAGTGATGGATTCTTAATGTTTTAAATGTAGCATTTAAATGTTGTTGTTTAGTGAATCTATCACTGTATTGTACCTCTTTATATAGACTTTCTTTCTACCAAAAATGTTTTGCGCTGGTCAGGGGCTACTTGGGTTAAAAATGCAATTCTAAGGGGGTACAATATAGAAAAAAGTTTGAGAAACACTGTCTTAGATTACTGGACCTAAATGTTTTCAATGCAATTTGTATTAATTTATTGTCATGTAAATGTTGAAAAATGGCATGTAAGTAAGCATTTTACTCCACCACTTGTTGTTTATGAAAAAAATAATTAATGTACACAATTTATAATGAAATATCGCTTATTTGTAGGGTGGTACAGTAAGTTTACCATATTTAAAAATAGGTTACACGGGTAATCTAACAATGTTAAATTAATTTGTGTAGCTAATGCATTAGAAATAGACAGAATATAGAATTTCTCATTTCACAACAAAACAAAATCTTCGCTGCATGTGTAGAAGAAGCCTACCATGTGTGAATCCCCCCCTAATTAATTGTTGAGTAGGGCCGAAGTGGACATCGACATACTAGCATTAGGACCTCCGCTGTCAGCACGGCTAGATCGTGTAAATGCGCCATAAGTCCGTGTAGCTTGCTGCGAAAACGGAATTTCTCTGCGCTGACAGGCCCATGTGTATAAATTCCATAGCTACAGTAGCATTTGATACAGACAGCCTACGAGTCATCAGGTAGGTTCAGTATAATTAATAATAAACCCCATGTAAAACACTGCTTAGCTTATGCTATTTAACTGTGAAGAAGACAGTGTTAATTTACACCGTGTGTTGACAATTGCATTTTCCGTTTCATCTCAATGCAGCAAACCAAGATGGAGTGCGAGTGGAAACCAGACGAGCAAGGACTTCAGCAAATTCTACAGCTTCTGAAAGAGTCCCAGTCACCCGATACATCCACCCAAAGATCCGTCCAGCAAGTATCCTTTGTTTTAGGATTCGAGGTGTTTCTGCGGTTTTACTTGGATTGATTCACGTTACACGCGGGCAGGGCTCGCTGTATGCAACTGGCTGCTCCCCGTTCTAATGAACCAGCCTAGCCGGTAGCGGATATAACTAGGGACTGAACAATTTCACATTTTGACCTGAGTACATTTTCTATTATAACAACCACACGATAACGGACATAGGCTTGCAAATGCGCGTGGTGTCATGCAACAGCTGTCTCTCTAGCTACCGATCTTATACGATAATTTCAACAAATTGATTTCTATGACAGTTCCCTACAATTGAACCTCGAGTAATGTTGTTGAAATCATGTATAAAACGCGATAACGTCATGGTAGCTGCTACAATGTAGCGAGGTAGCTTGGATGTTGCTAAAGGCTTTGGGCTTAAATGTAACAAAGAAAGTGCAAGCCCTTGTGTTTAGTACGAGTGATCACAACCCCCAGTTGTGCTTTAGAATATTTACTCTCTAGTGCAATATTTTAGAAAGGACGAAGAAGGCTTAAATAACATTGTTATCGTAGTGGAATCTTTTTGTATTTGTTATCATGTTAAATGTGCAGTGTAGGAACGTGATCTAGTAAAGCCACCCGATCCATCATGTATGTACACGATCTTCATTGTAACATTCAAAGATTGTGATCATCAAGGTACAAATCGAATTATGAATGTTGATTTGCGCATTCAACATCGTGACTGTTCGCTGTTTGTGTTTACTACCTCTCTACAAGCGACGCTGTGTAGTAGGTCATTGAAGCTATTGTCCATGGAGCTACATTATGTCATACAGACAGGACTTGAGTTCCGTCTGTCTGGTAGAGGCTTAACACTTCAGTGGTCAATGTTTTCAAATTCCAAGTGCTTTGGCTACATATGTTCAGATTGCATATAATCAACCTGCTATAATAACGTCAGTGTTTTTAGTTATTCGTAGCCTGTCAAGTGATGTACCCCATAAAAAAATGAATAGCTGCTCAGGTTAAGCGTCTGTAATGACAGCGTACACACCAAATTTACTTACATTGCTGTCGACCAAATATTGTCTTTTGAAACAATTATTTTTAGACTACCCCCTTTTAAATATCATCTAATATGTACAATCTTATTCATTTTTTGTTCGTCTAGCACTTACTTTGCTCCTAACTACATCTTTGAGTAATGTTTACGTACTACCTCTGCATTGTGTGGTTGTTCCTCATCAGCTATTGCAGGTCAACAGTGTATGCAAACTGAAATGCATAAATGGCGATCCTTAACGACGTTCCCACAGAGACTGGAACAGCTGAACCAGTACCCAGACTTCAACAACTATTTGATATTTGTGCTGACGAAGTTGAAATCAGAAGGTAACATCAACACTTCCTGCTTTTTCTCTGTCTCATACTGACCCATAAAAGTGGAATGGATAGAAAGGCCATTGAACTGATTGGCGTGGTCATTCGATTAGTACACAACAAAATGGCAATTGTTATCAGTTGTCACGGTGACAACACGCAAATCAGTTTAATGCAGAAGTAGGCTGCTAGGTCTTTGCATTGGAATGGTACATATAAAAATGGCTGCCGCTCTGACCATTCTTCTACATTGATTTGAATTGGAAGGGCCTTTCTATCCATTCTATTTCTATGTACTGACCATAGCAGCGTTCCTTCTCTTTCCCTGCGTTTTGGCACAAAACTGCTGCAGGCTACCGTTTGGCTGTTGACAGTCACACACTGGCTAATGTCATCCACCTGTAAGCTCACTTAGATAGCAAATGAGCCTACGGACAAGGTTATAAACAGGCTGACGTTTTGAGCACCTTGTCTAGGTACTAGGGTGCAACTTGAAGTTCCCAAGCAGAGACCCCGCGGCCAGTGTTTTTCTGATTTTTCACTGATGTGGCACCACACTAATGAGTCACTACTTTTAAACCCTAATTTCCGGTGACAGGGTGCAACTCATCTCCTGACCTGATTGACCCTCAGAAGTCTGGTTGATGTTGAGCCGTTGCCTTTTAGAAAAGCATAGGGGGTGTATTGCTTTCCATCAGGAGTGGGGAAATTGAATTTGAGTGTAATTTCATTGATAGCATAATTTCTTTTACTCAAACGGCCATGAAGGAGAACCATCAGACAGTAAAATAACCCATTCTAAACACATAAAACAGAACCTATATTTAATATTTTTCCAGTGTGCATCTACATTTTATATCTTGCATATGGCCTTATTGTATACATTTTCAGCCTTGAGCCCCTCATTAGTATTTTATTGTTATTTTTATTCCTATTTTTGAGGGAAAGAAGCTCTCACACTGTCACGAATGTTAGACAAATTTAATAAGATATACGTTCTGGCCATTTGTCATGCCTGATCTGCCTCTTGCTACTGAAATGAGCATTGATTAAGCAATCACGTTGATTATGAGGCTATGGTGTGTGTTTTGCGATGTTGATTATGCTCCTAGTTAGGGAGTATTAGGGGCATTCCCAGAACTTTGAATCAGTTGGTGGAAAAAATCCTTTGCCACTTGCTGAAATGCTACTGTCCAGCATGGCGAATGCCTTCTTAAGACTTTGGCTGTGAGCTCACACTTCCAATATCTACAGGGAGCTAGTTGGTTTAGCTGTTCGAGAGACCCATTTCCTGCCCTTAGAAAGTATGGAAGAATTTCTTTTTTGTCCTTTTCATGGAATGTGGCAATATGAGACATGGCGATGAAGTAATCCCTGTTCGCTTTATTGGTAGTTTGTCCGGTTTCTGTTCTATTAAGATGCTAATGAAAAGCATAATAGAAGTCAGTTCAAGCTGTGGGAGTTCTGTTTAAGCTCTACATCTAGACAAATTGGAATTTTATCTGAATTGGGGAAATCTTGAATTGATGTGTATGCCTAATTGAGTGTATGCATTTAAGATGAATATGTAATGACATTAAAGTATTTCACCCTTCATACTCTGTCCAGATGAGCCTACGCGCTCCCTGAGTGGTCTGATTCTGAAGAACAATGTGAAGTCACACTACCAGAACTTTCCCAATGGAGTGTCTGACTTCATCAAAAGCGAGTGTTTGCAGAACATCGGCGATCCCTCGCCCCTGATCCGGGCAACCGTGGGTAAGTGACACTTCCTGCATTCGGAACAGAGACTGTTGACTGTGTTGAATTACAGCATTCTTCACTTTGAAGTGAGCAAATCTTTGCTGAACAATGTCATTACTATAGACCAGTACGGTTTACACTACTATAGACCAGTACGGTTTACACTACTATAGACCAGTACGGTTTACACTACTGGACATTAAGGTACTTTTGCTTTTGGCAGTATGAGTCTGTGCCAAGTTCAAGTTACTGGCCTAAATGGAGGGAAAAAAGACCAGCTTGTGTAAAGATCTGACCATAAACTAAATATGTATTACGCTATTCCTTGAGAATAGTGCCTGTTAATTGGACCTATGTATTACGCTTTTCCTTGAAAATAGTGCATTTTAGAAGGACCTATGTATTACCCTATTCCTTAATTGGACCTATGTATTACCCTATTCTTTGAAAATAGTGCCTGTTAATTGGACTTATGTATTATGCTATTCCTTAAGAATAGTGCCTTTTAATAGGACCTATTTATTACCCTATTCCTTAAGAATAGTGCCTTTTAATTGGACCTATGTATTACCCTATTCCTTGAAAATAGTGCCTGTTAATAGGATCTATGTATTACCCTTATATTGTCTGTAGCGCTTTGGGTTTTAGAAAGGCGCATTATAAATAAAATGTATTATTATTATTATTACCCTATTTCTTAAGACTAGTGCCTTTTAATTGGACCTATGTATTGCCCTATTTCTTTAGAATAGTGCCTTAATTGGACCTATGTATTATCCTATTCCTTAAAAATAGTGCCTGTTAATTGGACCTATGTATTACCCTATTCCTTAAGAATAGTGCCTGTTAATTGGACCTACCAGTATGTATTACCCTATTCCTTACGAAGAGTGCGATTTACGGTGCACTATTTTTATGGTGCCAGGACTTCACGGTTGCAATAAGCATCAACATTAGTAATAGTTTAACATTGTAAAATTAGATACAATATGGGCATTGCTTGACTATAAAGGGTTTATACTAGTAGATGCTCTCAAACTAATAAAATTGGTAATGTGTTTTGTCGTCATTTTTTTGTTACTTTATTTTTAAAGTAAGTGAAACACAGGTTTCTTTGTAATGAAATGCTTTGCGATTGATTAGCTGAAAACACCCATCGATTTAAATGTTAGGAACATCTCTCATTTATATTTCAACTTATGTAATTTAGTAGACACACATTTAGAGCAGGCATCTTCAACCCTGGTCTTGGTACTGTCTAGATCGTTTTCACCCTAATAAGACACACCTGATTCTGTTAATTAGCTGGTTGATAAACTGAATGAGGCCTCATTATATGCGGTTGGAGTGAAAAGCTACAGGATGGTAGCTCTCCAGGGCCAGAGTTGGAGACCCCTGATCTAGAGCAACTTTTCGTGGTGCACACTGCCCCCCCAGCTACACAGGGACATAAAAACCTTGGAAATGAAATCACAAAATAATTACATTGCAGCAGTAGAGCATCTAGAATTGTCAACCATAACTTCAATGGCATTTCAAGGACCAAATAGCCTGGAGGAAATGTCTGATTTCAAACGGTATTTCTTTGCACACTGGCTAAATGGAATAAATATTCAACTAGGACTTTGAACTTTTTAAATCACTGGTTTGCACAACCATGCAGTCCTTTGCATTTCCAGGTAGGCATCAATATTGGATATTATAAGTTGGAATTTCTTTCCTAACTTTTCCTACCTCCGCTGTCTTCAGTGGGGTGCCCCGTGTGTGTGGGTGCCCCGTGTGTGTGGGTGCCCCGTGTGTGTGGGTGCCCCGTGTGTGTGGGTGCCCTGTTCATATTCGTGGATACACTCATACATTTTAAACATTCAACTTTTTGCGACTAGTTGTATATCTATGAATTGTTTTTTGCATTTGTAAAATTTATTTTACGTATGTTTACTTTTATTTTGGGCATGGCCAAAGCCGTTTAAGCAGCCTATCTCTGCTCTCTATTGAGAGGACACTGGTGAAGTCACTGGAAAAGACGCCTAGTTGGTACAACAGGGTCACAAAGCATTTTCTTGAAAAGGAACAAAGGGCAAAATGTATGTATAAATCAATGGATAATTTTTATGATATAGGCTGAAAATGAGCTTCCCCTCTTTGAAAGACCAGTAGCCGCCACTGCATCCTGTCTAAGGTTTTCTGTTTTAGCAGTGAAAACAAGAAACACAACTTTTCCAAAGTTATTTTGTTTATTCAATCATGGAACAAGGCTAACACTACGAACCCCTGTAACCTTATTAGTCTAACCTATTGAAGGCTTATTTTGCGATATGAAAGTTCTTTGGTGGGTATATTTAAACAGACACACCCCTTTAGCTACTTGCAGATAGCCAGTGTTTTTAATTATAATAATTATGTTTTGTGTCTAATTTATAAAAAAGTTATTGTCCAATGTTTCCCACCAACCCCGCTACGTTAGCAGCTCCGCAACCCCCCTGACTGATAGGGTGGAGAAAGTTACTGAAACCTGTCATTCTCATTTCTCACTGAGAAATACTGAAAGATCAATTGGCTGATTCAGCTGTCAGTAAAGACACATGCAGGGCAATTTTTTTCAATTTACAATACATTGTTGAATTTGTATATGAAGCATCTATGTAGTTACGAGCTAAATGCTTATTATTACTAATCACATGGTTTCCAATGGCAGATTATTCGATCAAATGACAAATGTAGGAGTAAATGCTATTTGCACAAATGATGTGGCCTAGCTGCAAAAATAAAGTTTTGTGTCCCGCTTAAAAGTGAAACAGCGAGGGTTGGATGAGAACTAAAGTATAGAGCTGTAATGCATAACGCAACATTTCCTGTTAGGCTAATATTAGTTTTCTGTGAGTGAATGATGGAACGTCCTAAATCCACTGAAGCACTTGAATAGTTCAGTAATGCATAGAGTACGTTTAGAGGCTTTACTGGCATTCAAGAAAACACATTTTATAAATGCCCAGTTCGAACCCCAGGTCAATTATGAATATAAACTGTGATAAACCAGCATCTTATGGAAGTATGACGAAGTTTGAACAAAATAAATCCTATTTATTTTTCAATAATGACCAATGTGTGGCCATCGCTTGTGTTATTTTCTTAACATTTTTTTTCATCTATGATGTCAATTGAGAAAAATCACTACACAATCCTTCAGATTTTATTACTGTAACATATTTGTAAATATGACTTCACAGCATTCATTAGGCCTTTTTCCTGCATTCTAGAGCACCCGAGGACACCATTGTTTGTTTATTAAATTAGAATGCAGGTAAAATCTTCAACATGCAAGCTAACACATCCTCTACTTTCCTCATTGTTTTTGATCTGAGGGTCCACCAAGTTCTACCACAATGCAAGCTACAACAGGGCAGTAATTGTATGGCTGTCCACTAGGCTTTTTGATAAGGCTCAGTTTTGTAGCATGACAGTCAGTAATGCGTTTTCTGGAGGTGTAATTGACCTGAAACCTTGTGAGTCATTCTCACTGTTGTGGTGCTGCGTCGCTATTTCTAAGGCTTTTGATTGGCCAGCTGGCTCGAGATAGTGTTTGCATGGTATCCGTCTTATCAGACCCTGCAGGCAGGTGAATGTGAACTGTTGCCATGGTTACCAAACTTCTGAAAGAAATCAACCAACAGGTGTGATTCACCTTTAAAAGTGCCCAAAGTGCAGCATATTCTCTCTGACGATGTGATGATGATGATGATGATGATGATGAAGCAGTGGGGTTTGTTATAAAACATCAAACTTCCAAGCAAAACTGTTTTAAGGAAGTGATGGGTTGTTTCAAGTAACCATGTGAAATGTCTCTCTGCCCCTCTGTGTTCCCTGTTCTCCTGATTAGGTATCCTAATCACCACCATTGCATCAAAAGGTGAGCTGCAGAACTGGCCAGAACTGCTGCCCAAACTCTGTCTGCTCCTTGACTCTGAAGACTACAACACATGTGAGGTGAGGAACCAGATGTTAGCTGGGTCTGTGAGACCAGATATGTCTACGTCAGTACAGAGACGTGAGCTCCGTCTGAAAGTCTAGATGTACATCTACGTCACTTGAAACGTGTGCTGGGTCTGTGAGTCCAGATGTACGTCTACGTCACTAGAGATGTGACCTGAGGATCAAGACAACGCTGCTGTCTCCAGTTGAGATTCTGTTAGCCCTCTATGATCTACATACCCAGCAGCTGTTTTGAAATACCTTTTCTTTGACTGTTATCATTAATGATGGGCAAAATGAATCTTCATTGCTGTTCTTTTAGCAGCAGGATATAATGCTGGCAGCACTAACTCATATTTTCTTTTTCAAAAGAAAAGCCACATTGAAATTTAACATGTTGCAAGCATAGACCGTATATAGTACTCAACGTAATTTAAAAAAATTTAAGATCTGATTTGAGTAGTCAAGTTTGCCGTTAGGAGAGAAGCCATCTTGGTTGCGGATGTGATGATTTTAGAAAAGAGGCGGTATCTGACTGTGACGTTAGCTGAGAGTTGGCAGTGCTGCTTACGCTAGATGTTACGTTACACACTTTCACTGGCACAGTCAATGTCAATCACATCATAGCCACTAAAACACCCCCTGCTTTTTCAATGAGTTAAAAATCAACAACACCATAGTTCAAAAAATGAACATAATTCTGTATTGCAGAAGACTAAAAACTAGTGATTGAGTCAAACTCATTATGAAAATGTTTTCTGAGTTAATAAATCAAGTGTCTGACTTTCTGATAGACTTCTACAGAAACCGACCTCTTGCAACCACATGTGTTGCCCCCAGCTGGAATTTAGATAGAATGCAGGTTTAAGGCACTTCCGCATTTGCCTCACTTTACCAAACCGCATGCTAGCCCTGTGGTTGCAAGGCATTCCAACTACGGCCTTTATTTTGAAAAAGAAATCCTCAGTGCTGCCGGCATATTTTGCTGCTAGAAGAACCGCAATGAAGGTGAGTTTGCCCATCTCTAGTTATCATCGCATCAAACTGTCTGTTTTGCGATTATTATTGTCATAAAGATGTCTGCTATGTTCATAAAATATTGCTGTTTTTAGATAATCCATAAGCCACATAGCTAGAAAATGCGACCCACTATAATCGGCGATTGCCCTCGTTTATCGTCTACATCCCGATTTTGTTAAATATACATATATTTTGTTTTTGTTTAAAAAAGCAACACAGATGTGTTTTCTAGCTACGTCATTTGCTTGACTTCCTGTTAAGGAATTAACAAGACGGACCACGGTTTCCTTGCATAGCCACAGACGCCCTCTTGTGGATTCTTAAAAGCAGTGCTTTTGCCTAAAAGGTTTCTTTCCAGTATGTTTATGTATCACACATTATTTAATACTTAACGATTGAACACCTTTAGCGATACCTGAGGTAGTGTTTGTTACCCAAATCAAATTTTAGGATTTCCAACTTGTCACACACAATTTCAAAGCATCACCTTTTGAAAACAACAACAGAAAACATAGTAAAATTTTATGAAGATTATTGATGTGGAAGGGTATACTTGATCGCAAAATGTGCTGTTGTTTTTCAGTGAATGTCAATTTTTTTACTTGAGGAGATTTATTTCTCCAACTGCTAGAATAGTCCGATAGAGGGGGTGGCTGATAATAGGCGGACATTAGCTAAAGTGCTTGGAAACCTGATCCCTCTGATGCGAAGGGCATCATTAATATGAATAATTTCACATACAATCAGTCACTCGTGTCAAATTTCAGAAGTCATACGGCCACAGATGTTACTAACAGCAGTGATATCCTAAAGTACCCACCCATTGACCAGGTCAGTGACATTTACTCTTCTTGCATTGACTTCTCATCAGATTGCAGGTTTTCCACTTAGGAAACTTGATAGTCTGAGGTTTTCTTGAGTTCTATTCATTACTCCTGGAGTAAAACTTATGGACTGTTCTGGAATCTTCAAAATGTTTTCTCAGCGGCGGTATTTGATTTGTTTTGGACCTTTCAATGTTTGGACATGTTTCTTTCTAGATGACTTAATGGTCTGAAAACCAGCATCTTTTTGAAGTCCTGCTGATCAGATCAGCTCAAGGAAAATCCTCACAGCTGGATAAGAAGGACACTCAAACTGCAGCTTATTCAGCACCAAATCAGTCACTTTGTCTCAGACCCTCCACTCTTTTTCCTTTATTCCCTCGTCCCCATTCCATAGAATACTGGAGTATAACTAGTTGCCTGCAAGCTAGTCAGCAGAGGGTTAAGTGGCTTGCTCAAGGGCAATATCACATTTGGCATACTCAAGTAATCATAGTTGCTAGATATAAAATTCTAAAATCAACAGAAAATCTGTTTTATTTTTTAATTTTGTAATTCATGACATCTACTCCCAAATATTGAACATTTGTGAAATCAATTGAAAATGGACACTGAAGTCTCAATGATTTCAAACTTTATTCTGCCCCTTCTACCAGTAGTTCAAGCCAGGTGGAAAATCTGAATGGGACTGGTGACACAAGACGTGTATAGTGCTGTGTTGTGTTCTACTTATAGGTATTTAAACTAGGCAAATAATATCTGTGTGGCTGGTGTGTTGTGGCATTTTAAGTTTTCTACAACGGAATGAATGACTTTGTTTGCATTGAGGCCATTTTGAATCACGTGACTGATGCTGCTTAAGAAAAACTGCACGGTCAGTAAATGCTCCCTTGCAACAGCACCTAAAATAGCCTGCCTTTCCCAGGATGCTTTGCTGTGGCCCCTGGCAACTTGCCAGCAGCAGTAAATATAAAGCCACAGTCTCGCCTCACAAATAAGCTGATTGATGGTGACAACCTTGAATTCATGTAGATGGGACAGCAGTCTCCATCCAGGCTTATGGCTGGGAGTCACTGCACAGACGGCAGTACGTCTGCATATAGACCGCCAACACACACAGATACGCAAATATGAAGTTGTGTTAGCAATGGTTGTGATTTAAGGGCACATCAGTCTGCCGGATGATGTTGTAGACATTGTACGTCTTCTGTTTGTGTGTCTTCAAGTTGCCATGTATCTATGAGTCCATGCTAGGCTATGAGGTTCTGGGTAGCATGCTCTGATGAGTCCATGCTAGGCTATGAGGTTCTGGGTAGCATGCTCTGATGAGTCTTTGTGTTCTGTCCCCCCAACTAGTGCTCTGGGTTTGAGTCTGTGATTTAGATGGACAGAGTTGTAGGGTGGATTGAATTGGAGGGCACTAGCCTGTTAGCCGATAATCCCACAAAATACTGAGACGCTGTCTGCAGTGCACTCACAATGCTGGCATTCAAACTCTTCTGCTCCTCCGACTGAGTGATTCACTGTCCTTCTCTCAATGTTGCTCCCGTGTTTCATGAGCTTAAAAAAACAACACTGGATGTTTTTCATACCCATACGAAAAGTATTTCTTTAGTTACGGCAACCGTAAGCTCCTCAACATCGTGGAACACGTGAAGTCAACCCAGCCCTAGACTGTTTTCACCCACCTGCAACGAGGCACCCAGATGGCTAACAAAAGTTTACAGTTCAGTGTGTTTTTATTTGAAATTGAACATTTTAAGTTAAATGCATGTTCACCCGCAGTGACAGTTTTTGTGATGTGAAAAGGGTTCAACATTAGACCTCCCTTCACTCTGCTGTGGTGCTTCACTTTCTCAAACATTGTTGTCTTGCAAATCTACATCTGTTTTTGCGTTAGTTTAACGGTCATAACTACCACACGTTGAAACTGTAGACTGTCACAAATAGGCATTATGCCAGTTGTTACTTTGCCCTTCAGTGCGCTCGACAGACTGGCGGTGCAACTGGAGTTGAAATATAAGAAAACATTGTGACATTAACGATGGCTGTCAATCTTCGTTGATGGATGGTTGCATCGTAGCGTCGCCCACTACTCCCCTGTCCACGCCTCCTTCCTGCCCCTAACTCCTCCCACAGTGCCCTCGCTCTATAAAAAGACCAGAGCAGGTGTGCGTGTGATGTCGCCTTATGCATATAGAACATCGGGTGATGGCTTTATATAGATTTTGCCCGAAGGCAGTTTTTACTGTGGTGATTAAAGGCAGGCCGCGCATGTTCACGTGCACGCGTGGCTACGCCGAATGCGGTGAGCACATTCAGACACCGCTGTCTGTGTCAACGTGTTGTCTATGTCGTTTTGACTGAGAGGATAAGGGATTGGATGGTCCTCCTTTCTGTCTCGGTAGGCTAGCATTCTGCTGCATAGTTGGCACCTTCCACAGCAAGGCTTGTCCACTTACATTTCCACACACAGTCACTTGACTACATCTTTAACATCTGGCTATTATGCTGTGTCCACTCTATCGCCTTGCCTGGAAAGCATCTGAAAACCCCTTTTTTGAACCAAGCTCCACCTGATACAGACAAATCTTTCCTTGAGCCGAGCCGTCCAAATCTCTCTTAAGCTATCAGGTTGGAAGGAATCAGTGCCCACCCTGGAAATGGTTTCCATGGAAACAGCCCTCGCATCACCATCCTCGCTGGCTTGTGCTCTTTGTTGCAGCCGATCAAATTCCTTGCGTGTTTGTTTGCTCCACTTCTGGTGGCATATTGAGTGTGTCTGCTACCTGAACGTTATGTATGTGTTTAATTGCCTTCAGAGTCAGGCTTATCATTATCAGGTGCCTCAAACTTGGCATAATTGTTTTATTGTATCAATAAAACAACACAAATTCTTTGCTAGAGGCATAGAAATCCTTCACTGGTCTCTTTTTGACTAACAGCAGCACACTCAGAATCTGTTCATCTATCTGCTCTCGACTATTCCGTTTGTCATTCATTTAATATGCTGGTTGCGATTGTTTTAGTTTAGTCTGCAGTAGAATCACTCTATGGTGAAAACACAAACTGTTCTTAGTGGGTTTTTTTTCTGTTTTAAAAGGGCTTCTGCAATTAGAACAGAAAAATACTTTTCAAAATTGTGTTATTTTTCAGTACCAAAGCTTTCATACAATCAGTGGTTCTACAATAATAATAATAATAATAATAATAATAATAATAATAATAATATGCAAAGATAAGTACTCGGGTCAAATTGTTAGTCAAGAGTTTTAAAGACATCCTGTGGTCAAAGAACCTCTTTGGAAATTATTTTTTGCTACATATTCATTTGATTGTTGTTTTTCACATTGGTTGTGGGGCTCTGATTTGAACTCTGTTTCAAGTCTTCAATAACTATATCCGGCCCAGAAGATGATGCATAATTAGTGTACATTACCAGATTTATCTTCCATGTGCACTTAAAACGGTTTGTATGTATTTGTGTTAAATGATGTGGCTGGTTAGTGGTTACTGTCTCAAGGTCACTGATTGACTGAAACGTTAAAGACACTACAGACTTGTGAGCAAGGTTTTAAATCTACTGCTGGAGATGTTCCAGTCAAAAAATGTCTACTTTAGAAATTTAGAATATAATGTAATTTGTTTGTAGTCTTTAGAGAACCAATTGACCAAATGGCTTTTCTATCATTAAGGAAATCAAAAGTAATAGTGGTTTTAGTTTTTCTTAATTTGACAGCATTTGATCAAACAGAGACCCGTGAAGAGAACTGTTGATAGAATTTGCAACCAATAGGCTGTCTACAGAAGCCGTGTACATGTTTTAGTACAAGCTGTGAAACACCTTTAATATGCAACTCACATCAACACTCCTATTCCTGAGCTCTAAAAGAACTTCGTCTGGGATTACCTGTCAACCTGATCCTCACAGGAACTTCTATGGAGGAAGTCTTTCTTCAGTGGCTTTAATAGATTTCTATTTCACAATGTCTGGCTGCCTTTCACACGAATGGGCCCATACTTTATGTATCACTGTCATGTTCAGCGTTACATCCTGCTCTTCGTTTCACGTATCCAGACAGGTTCATCCTAGAGCTGCTATTAGATTCAGTGTTGTGTTTTGAAGGCTGTTCTTCTAGGTTGACCCAGGGCTGATGAAGGGTGACACCATTGACTGTCCATATGGTCCGTGCTCTTATCTCCTGTCCTTCAGCCAGGCTGATGTATTCAGTAGATATTAAGTTACCTGGGGCGGGTCATGGAGGTTGAATGGCACGTCTGTCCTTGAAACATATTGCTCAATAACCTTGTTGTCTTTTCATCTCACCGTTGGCCTCTTCCAACTCAATTTAAAGGGTATTATTGGCACAGGAAATATTTGTTTAAATTGATAAAGCTTGTGGAAAATGGGGATGCTAAAATAATAATGCGAAGTCCGAACTGAAATTCGAAATGAACATTATTTAGCCATGAGTATGAACCACAAGGGGAAAATAAACGGATGAATTTTGGTTATGTTTAGTGTTGTTTGGGCTCCGCTTGTTGCCAATTTCTCCTGACAATGGGTCACAAGTCTTGCTGCTATAATTGCTAAAATAAGGGATTACATTTTAATGTTTATTTTCATTTTTATACTTTGTGTATGCCTGTAATACAAAGCATATATTTGTCTCTGATGTTATCATGCATTGTTCAGGAGAGTCGGAAGTGCAGCTCTGTTTTCACCACATTTTACACTCTCGATAGCAAGGCCATGCTCACTGAATCTTTAATATAGTTCATTTTAGTCAGTCAGTGGTCAGGTGTCCTGCCACAGTGTACTCTCTGTTGAAGGCAAGGTAGCGTTCACATCTTTTATCCAGGATGTCTTTTGGGTTTCTTGGGATTTGGTTGGTGTTGCTCGTCTCAGGCCCTGTGGGGCTTGTGTGAAATAGTTTTTAACATCCACTCTCTCCTTTCTCTTTTCCTTGCTCGCTCTCTCTTGCTCTCAGGGGGCGTTTGGAGCGCTTCAGAAGATCTGCGAAGACTCAGCAGAGATCTTGGACAGTGATATTTTGGACCGCCCTCTCAATGTCATGATCCCAAAGTTCCTCCAGTTTTTCAAGCACAGCAGCCCTAAGATCAGGTTTGTCAATTAATTTTTTTCAAAAGACCTATTTACACCAGCAGTGTGTTGCAGTGATTTGGCATCAATGCAGATATCAGGAATAGGCCGGACAAGTCCAGGATGTAAATGCCCGTACAAAGTGATATCTGTGTTTACAGCCTTTGTCTCGCTAACTCAGAAGCAAAAACCTAGCCTGCACTCTCCTACGGAAGCGTATTGCATTCACCATAGAAAAAAATGCTCAAAATTACGAGAACAGGATCTCATAATTACGAGATCTTTTCTCAGAATTACAATATTTTTTTGTATGGTGAATGCTATACACTTCCGTACTCTCCAACCAAAACACTGCTAGAAATATCTCCAGAAAAAAAAACGTTAATGGGAGAGAAATGCTGAAGGGGTAAGAGAATTTTGCTTGTAGGAAGACAGAAAATAAGCAACGTAATAATTTCAGACAATGACAAATCTGAACAAGCCTGTCATTTCTGTATTAAGAATTGAATTAAACTTGCTTGCTTACAGAATTTACTGTCCAGAATGTTGTCATCCCATTGGTAGCATTATCATTGCTCAATTCAATACATTTTCTTCGTCCTATTTGCACTCAATTAACTGCCGCTTTAATCCATAATGGCCTCTGTGTTCCTCCAGGCACGCGCGTGTGCGTGTGCGTGTGCGCGTGCGCGTGCGTGCGTGCAAAAGGAGGCGTTGTCAAGGGGGAACCCTTGAGCTGAGTTTGTCAGGTTGTGGTTCTAAGGGTTCCGTTGTCTGTGGTACAGGTCTCATGCCATCGCCTGCGTCAACCAGTTCATCATCAGCAGGACACAAGCCCTGATGCTGCACATCGACAGCTTCATCGAGGTGAGTCTGAGCCCGTCGCCACCTCTGACCCCCATTACAGCTCCCATCCCTGTCATTCATTATCACCATACGTTGTTCTTAGATGTCATTACACAAAGAATGCACTGGACCAGGCATGTACCATATATGGTCTCAGCTAGCAGGTATGTGTGTCACTGGGTTAGCACTAGCAGTAACCAGGACAGCGCCTCTGTTCGGTACACCAACTCCATTTCCTGTGATTGGATAAAGGCTGGTAATCCAGTAGATCATGTTAACCACTGATTAGTTTAACAGCTGGGCCCGGGGCCCAGGACAAATGCACGTAGTGACGATACATGACAGGCAGAAAACCCTGGCCATGCGTGGGAGTTCAATTGGGACTGTTTAACGTTTCTGAATCAAGCATAGTTCAGACACAGGTCATATGACGTCCAGTTGGCATAGTCTAAAAAAGTGTTGGTTTATTTCTGTAGGGTGATTTGATATGTGAAAACAGGCTGGATTTGACCCCAGGCTGAGTGAAAGGAGATAGCCAATGGAAGCTCTGTTAGATGGCTACAGGTTCAGGGGTCTGTGGCTGAACCAATCACATTAGCTCAAAATAATTTCTGTAATGACAAGATCCAACGCAGTTTTGTTGGAAGATTACCGATCAGTAGTCGGATTAGAATGCACATTGCCTGGGTTCTGTAGCTCAGCCCTCGACACCGGAACACATTAGTGGCCCTGGAGTTCCACTACTTCCTTGTGTCCTTTCCTGCTAATCAGTTTAAAGGTATATTCAAGGGGGGAGTGTTCCTACATATCACGTAACGCCCATGGCCGCTCGTTATTGGTCTATGGCTATACAGAAAGTCACCCTAATCTTAGTATTTTTATATTTGGTTACAGTTAACGTGTTTACTAACGCAGCTTCTATATCACAGATAAGTTGTGCATTTTTTTTTCTACAACCTGACCAATGGTAGACTGTGATATGCAGAAACGCCCACTTACTGCAGCATTGCAAATATACCATATTGATTCAGTTAGGATTTGATCAGTCACATTTTGAAAGCTCATATTTGGTTATTCTCAATAATTGAGAAAAATTTGCAATTTCCTTATGTGGCCCTGTGTAAACGCATCAGAAATGTGATTAGAGATAGTCGCTACTTAGAGACCAATATCGTTGTGCATCTGATGTTTGACACCCCTCTCCTTGTAGAACCTGTTTGCCCTGGCCACAGACGAGGAGTCGGAGGTGAGGAAGAACGTGTGCAGGGCTCTGGTCATGCTCCTGGAGGTCCGGATGGACCGGCTGCTACCGCACATGCACAACATCATAGAGGTGAGGGTTGGACGTGGATGGTTGTTCTCAAACCTCTCCTCGGGACCCTCAGAACTGTTCCATGTATTCAATACATCCCAGAGTTGGCACACCTGAATCAACTGGTCAACTAATCATGAAGACGTCATTCAGATGAGCATACAATGAAATTGTGCGCTGGCTGGAGGTCCCCGGGAGTGGTTTGAGAACCACTGATGTAGGAATATAAGATGCAGAGAGTGAGAAGTGAGTCTGGGGAAACCGTTCTGCTCAACTCAGCTCGAAATGCCACCTGGTGGTGAAAAACAGTTTCTCCACGCAGGTTCATCCTTAATCTGTAAAGTGATTGTCACTTCCAGGCTTGAATCCTCTCCGAATTTTGATGAATGACTAATTTTCCCATGGTCCTCTCCTTGTCAGTACATGCTGCAGAGGACTCAGGACCAGGACGAGAACGTGGCTCTGGAGGCCTGTGAGTTCTGGCTCACACTGGCGGAGCAGCCGGTCTGTAAGGACGTGCTGTGTAACCACCTCTCCAAGTGAGTCGCACAATGACGCACGGTTTGTCGCCGCCAGATACGTCATAGGTTATCTAGAACGTTTGCTGCTGTTTGACGTGGACTCATTCAAAGCCTCATCTGTTTGCGAACTCATCCGGTCACCCTTTGACCAGGCGCTACAAGGTTTAGACCTCATCTGTGTCACCTGGGTGATACTGCTGCCGTATTAACATCCCCTTGTCCTTGCTCTGTGCCCTCCACCCTCTGTGCCCTTCCCCGTCTCCCCCAGGCTGACTCCGGTGCTTGTCAATGGGATGAAGTACTCCGAGATCGACATCATTCTGCTGAAGGTCAGTGTGAGGATGAGGCTGTGATTAAGATGCATGGGTCACCAGTCAGCCCTGGAAGAGTCTCCTCAGGCAAATCACAGCTGTTTCTGTGTCAAGATTCTGTTTGGCACATCAGCGTTTAGGATGATAACATCAATGAAACAAAAGGTTTATTAAACTGTTGCTTGACCAAATGTGAATGAAATGTTTAACGTCTTCATAAACATGAGTTACATGATTTACGTTCAATGAATTGGAGCATTCCAGTTTAACCCTTATCTAGACAAGTAGGACAGTTACTTTTTCTAAATGTATATTCTGTAGATATTGAGACGTTAACTTAGCCACCATGATACGGCCAGTTCTAAATTATTATGTCTGAAATAACATGATAAATGCTAGACTATAGTCTTATTAGACCTGCACTTTTTTCTGCGGTAAATGTATTAACGAGTTAAATTTGTGTCTAGACAGGTAGCCTATCAATCAGCTTTGTAACGAAAAAACGATTTTTATATAAAGTGATTAAATAATGCTCACCAGGTTTCTCTTGGCACATGATGTTTGATCGAAGCTAAAGTAATGTTCAGGACATGCACCATAGCTAGAATTAAATCTGTGTCCAGAGCGGAGACTGAGTGTTGTGCTATATTAAATGTGACCCAGGTGGTCATTCTTGTTAGACTGCATTGGTAACTTTTTTAAATGGCTAACAGTAATTGGAGAACCAACAACCTTTGACAGGCTCAAAAGTGGTTGTCTTGTCACACCAGCGTCTCCATTTGGTGGTTGTGACTCCCTAATAGCTACTTCCTTAGATACACCCATGTGGTATTGGGTGGGACCCTCTTTTGCCTCCAGAACAGCCTGAATTATTTCCAGAATGGATCCAACAAGCAGCTGGAAACATTCCTTAGGGTTGTTAGTCCAGGCTGATTTGGACATCGTAGAGTCCCTGACAATCACACAAAGTCACGCAGCCAATCTCCTGTTCCACAACATACTAACGGTGCCCTATTGGAAATCTGGGGACTGTGCTGTCATTGGAGGAACCTGAAGTCGTTTGTTGAACAATTTTGAGATATGTCATGTGCGTCGTGACAAGTCACATTGTCCTGCTTGATGTATTTATTTGAAAATAGGTACGCTATGTCCATAAAGGTACAGTACATGATGGTATTCAAATGCTGCTCACACTTGTTATCATTGTCTTCCCATATTACATTACCCACACTAGTACACCAACATCCTGGACTGCTGACACGGTTTATGGCTAATTCTCACCTTGGGTGAATCTGGCCATTCTCCACTCTTACTAGCGGGGTGTTTTTGCTTACAGAACCGCTTTGTTTTATTATACCGGACTTAGTAAACTCTAAAGACTAGTGCTTGAACATACCAGAGGGGTCAGCTGTTCCTCAGATGTAGGAACCATTAGGTCTGCCACCGGCAGTTAATACCATCCGTGTTCATTGTAGCTTAGATCACACATTTTTGTATTCTAATGTTAGGTCAAACAACAGCTAAGCCAATTGACCATTTCTGCATGCTTTATGTAATGAGTTGAAGCCGTATGATTAGCAGTTTTGCATTTTGCTGTAATAAGCAGGTGTAAATGGCTACTTGTGTTGAAGTACATGTTACTGGCAACATGTTCCTGGGGAAACCTTGTGTTGCTTCTCAGGCTGGAGTGGCATCCATCACTGGCTAGTCGCCATGGTAACAATGGTTGCTGCACTAGAGCCAGTTCATTCCTTAAAGCAGTCGAACACATTATTCTTTCGCTGTTTTGTATGAGCGTGCATATAAACTAGCGAGGTTGTTTGTGCCAACTGTACCTGTGTGGGTTCAGGGAGATGTGGAGGAGGACGATGAAGCCATCCCAGATAACGAGCAGGACATCAGGCCCAGGTTCCACCGCTCTCGTACCGTTGCCCAGCAACACGAGGGGGACCGTGAAGGCATTGAGGAAGATGACGACGATGAAGATGACGATGATCTGGATGACGACGACACCATCTCTGACTGGAACCTCCGTGAGTGGATCTGCCGTCTGGTTCTTTTCCTGTCAACGCTGCCTTGTTTACGCTCTTATGTCGATAGAGCCGTCACTTTGGCTGTTTTTGTCTGAGGGTCTCTCTGCTACTACACTTGGACTAAGTCACCCAACTTCCTCCACTTCAGTCCACTTTCCTACTTCCTGCCTGACCCAGATTTGTAGAAGATGTTTTTAAAGTGTGTGTATTTATGAGTCCCGGGTCTCTCTCCAGGTAAGTGTTCTGCAGCAGCGTTGGACGTCTTGGCGAACGTCTTCCGAGATGACTTGCTTCTTCCCATACTACCTCTCCTCAAAGAGCTGCTGTTCCACCCGGAGTGGGTCATCAAGGAGTCTGGAATACTGGTACTGGGCGCCATCGCAGAGGGTGAGGGTCTGTTTGCGTTTCCTGGCCTGTAGTCCGTCTGAAAGCGTAGACGTGGAGACTAAGTGGTAGGCAGGAAAGGAAGTGAAAATCCTTTGAATGTTTTTCTGTGGAAATTCAGTGGTTAAAAATGAGCTGCAAATACACCCCTGTTAGTCAACAGACCAGTCTGAAATACAACCCAACAGGTTCTTCATCCCTCTCCTCAGGGAACCCCAGACGTTCCAGAGCTTTGTTGTAGCCCTGAACAGGCACACCTGCTTTTTTAATTAACAGCTTGGAATGTCTGGGATTCCAGGATGAGAGGGATTATTAACTCTGGTCTAATGTTTTAGTCTAGAACCTAGCAGTGTAATGTCTTTCACCCAGGCTGTAGAACCCAACAGTATTGTTCCGTAGTCTAGAACCCATCAGTGTAATGTCGTTGACCCAGGCTGTAGAACCCAACAGTATTGTTCTGTAGTCTAGAACCCATCAGTGTAATGTCTTTCACCCAGGCTGCATGCAGGGAATGATCCCGTACCTGCCTGAACTCATCCCACACCTGGTCCAGTGTCTGAGTGATAAGAAGGCCCTGGTGCGCTCCATCACCTGCTGGACGCTGAGCCGCTATGCCCACTGGGTGGTGAGCCAGCCCCCCGACGGCTACCTGAAGCCCCTGATGACGGAGCTGCTCAAACGCATCCTGGACTCCAACAAGAGGGTGCAGGAAGCCGCATGCAGGTGAACCAGGCATACCTGTTTTAAATCAGTTATTTGTAAATTGCCGAAAGTGATGAACCTCTGTGTTGAACAATATTAGTAAGGTCCAGTTCTAATGTTCCCTGGGTTCTGACATGAGGCATGTGACCACTGTCCATTGGAGAACAAGGAGACAGGGCTTCCCTGTGCTCACTGGTATGGCTTAGAATGGCAAGGGACCTCCCAAGACCTGGGTGACGATACAATTCTGCATGTGTTGCGTATTAATATTGTCATTTTCTACTGCTTTTTACATTTTTTATATTGTCATGTGGTTGCTAAGCATATGTTACCTACAATGAACTCTGCTGCTAATTGACAATGTATGAGTAATAAACCAATTCGCGTGAATCTAGTGAGGTTTGCTATCTCCTCACTATCTGTCAGTGTCATTATCTGTCTAAAGCCAGGAGTCTGTAATTAATTAGCAAACTGCCTTGAAGTACACTGAACAAAAATATAAATGCAACACTTAAGTTTTTGCCCTCAGTTATCATGAGCTGAACTCAAAGATCTAAGACTTTCTAAGTAGACAAAAGGCCTATTTCTCTCAAATATTGTTCACAAATCTGTCTAAATCTGTGTTAGTGAGCACTTCTTTGTCGAGATAATCCATCCACTTCACAGGTGTGGCATATCAAGATGCTGATTAGACAGCATGATTATTGCACAGGTGTGCCTTACGCTGGCCACAATAAAAGGCCACTCTAAAATGTGCAGTTTCATCACACAGCACAATGCCACAGATGTCGCTAGTTGAGGTAGTGAAACTGACCACTCCCACGCAGTGATTTAAAGCCACAACTGGTGGATTCAGCACAACGTCCAGCTCCGCAGCCTACTGAACTGTTTGGGATTCCTTAGGCTGCGGAGCTGGCCGAGGTGCTGAATCAGAACTATCATGAATTCAGCTCATGATAAATGGGAACAAAAACAAGAGGGTTGCCTTTATACTTTTTGTTCAGTGTATGTATTATTCTGACATCGGTGTGTGCTTTCAGGAAAGGTAAACTAAATATATACTTTGCCACGACGATATAGATGAATTTGTTCTAGACAAATCAGCCAAACATTTGCGTTTTTGGGCAATTTTTGGATTGCTGTATGGATCAATTTTTTCCTTGCATTACTACTGACCAGGTCATCCAACAACTAAATTCCAGCTTAATTATAGTGTACTTGTGTCCCTTCCTCTGCCCTACTTTCAGTGCCTTTGCCACTTTGGAGGAGGAGGCGTGTACAGAACTAGTTCCCTATCTGGCCTACATCCTGGACACGCTGGTCTTTGCTTTCAGCAAGTACCAACACAAGAACCTTCTGATCCTGTACGACGCTATAGGGACGCTGGCCGACTCTGTGGGACACCACCTCAACAAGCCGGTATTTACATGCAGACTACAATAACATGAATTAGGATGCCATTTGTGCGTACTGTGCATGCGTGCGTACTGTGCGTGCGTACTGTGCGTGCGTACTGTGTGTGCGTTAGAGCCAGACTGATAAAGGACTTTTAAGGCTGATACTGATACAAATATTTGGTGATTTAAATATACGATATTCTGATATATTGACCGATATATATTTTAAAAAATCTAGAAAAGAGTAACAAAACACAAGCAGATTTCCCTAACATTAGTTCTTTGTAGTTATTTATGAGTCATCACTAAAATAATATGATAATGCAGTTTAAAAATAAACTGGTTTATTGTCACAACAGAAGAGAGGAACATCAAAATATATTAAAGTTCTGATAAATAAAATGTATAAAAATACTAACTTAAGCTATAAAACTTAGTCATTTGAACAAAAACACAACAACAAAAAAGAATCTTAGTTACCAGTATTAATAGACTTAATAGCTTAATAAATATAACTTGGAACAAGACTGGAAAAAAATATTCTGTTAAGTTCAAAACTTCTAATAAATAACAACAGCAAAATATAAACTATACTATATGAGGTAGTGTACTGAATCAGTTTGTCCTCAATAGCCGCAGTTCAGCAGAGGCAGTTTAAAAAACTTTTTTTTTAAATATTCATTTATCGGCCATTATAATTGCTGATACCGATCGTTTGGAAAATGCCTAATATTGGCCAATAATATCGGCACGCCGATAGTGTGCGTGCCTACTGTGTGCGTGCCTACTGTGTGCGTGCCTACTGTGTGCGTGCCTACTGTGTGCGTGCCTACTGTGTGCGTGCCTACTGTGTGCGTGCCTACTGTGTGCGTGCCTACTGTGTGCGTGCCTACTGTGTGCGTGCCTACTGTGTGCGTGCCTACTGTGTGCGTGCCTACTGTGTGCG
>JACXGM010002121.1:26506-49133 GCA_016801145.1 Umbra pygmaea | reverse complement strand
CGCCTCACCTGGCAGTCTACATCTTAATTGGGCTCTAATTGAAAGGAAAGACCAAAAACCAGCATACACTCGGCCCTCCGTGGAACCGGTTTGACACCTGTGAATTAGGGTTAGCACCTTGCTTGCGTGCAGACCAAAATATTGTCTTGTTAGCTTGGGGATTTGAACCGACAACCATTCTGTTACTGGAACACTGATTTAGCTGTTTGGCTATATGCTGGCTCAGAATGGCTTTCTGACATCCTCTGAAAGCACTAGTGTTAGAAGACTGGATGTTTTTATTTATGTCTACATCTTTTTCAATGTTATTATGTATAAACAGCTCTGGAAAATGTTAAGAGACCACTGCAAGGGTTTTTTCCTCTGGAATGTAATCAAGACGAAGATGGATGGTCACAAGCCAGCAAACGTCAATGTGAAAGACAGGTGGAAAACATTCAAAGATGCATGAAAGCCAATAATTATTAATAAACTGTTATTATTATTATTCCACCAAATATTGATTTCTGAACTCTTCCTAAGTTAACATATTAGTATTGTGTTTAATAATGAATATTAACTTATTTTCTTTGCATTATTCAATGTCTGACAACACTGCATCTTTTTGGTTATATTGAGCAGTTGTCATTTTCAGTAAATAAATGCTCGGAATGAAACTATTTGGAATTTGGAAAACATTTTTTCAGTAGTTTTATGAAATAAAACAAAAATGTTTATTTCGCCCAAACACAAACTTTTCCATAGAAAACCAGAGAAACTTGTGATCTTTCAGTGGTCTCTTCATATTCTTCCATATATATACATATATACATGCGCACACACACACACGGAATCCTATGCAAGTGGAGTGTGTGCTTTTTATTTTATACAATTTACAAACATTTACACATATGGTGTAATAGATGAGCAGTATACTTCTGATATTTGTTTTGGTGGAAGGGATTTTCCATGACATAGCCTTTTGAAATAGACCGGCCCTGTTTGTCTCTGGTCTTCAATGCCAGTTCCACTCAGTGTTTTCATTGTAACTCTCTAATCTGGGATTTATTTGGATCTGGTACATCAGGTGGGTGTGGTTAGTGGTGAAGTATAACAGAAAACCAGCTCTCGTAGTGTAATAGTTGAGTACCCCTGATATGGACAATGCAAACAGTAAAACTGTTTTACATGAAGATTTTGACCCTTTTAAAACTTCAGATTCATGCTGGAGCACCTGTCCTGAAAACAACTGGGGCCTTGTTGAAAAGGGTAGAAGCTAATGGAGTGGTGCAAATTAATTGCATGGGTTACAATGCTAATTAAATTGGTACCAAATCACATCCGTTCTATTGAAGACTACTAAATGAGCTACAGTTGAAAATGTAAGAAAAACACCGGCCACTTCATTTGGTACACCATGCTAGTACCAGGCTGGACCCCTTTTGCCTTCAGAACTGCCTTCTTTGTGGCATACAATAGATTCAACAAGGTGCTGGAAAATTCCTCTGAGATTTTGGTCCATATAGACATTGCATCACATAGTTGCTGCAGATTTGTTGGCTGCACATCCATGATGTGAATCTACTGTTCCACCACATCCCAAATGTGCTCAGTTGGGTATAGGTCTGGTGACTGTGGAGGTCATTTGAGTACAGTGAACTCATTGTCATTCTCAAGAAATACGTTTGATATGATATGAGCTTTGTGACATGGCACATTATCCTGCTGGAACTGGCCATTTAGAAGATGGGTACACTGTGGTCATAAAGGGTTGGACAGTCAGCAGCAATACTCATGTAGGCATTTAAACAATGCTCAGTTGGTAATAAGAGGCCCGAAATGTGACAAGAAAATATCCCCCGCACCATTACACCACCACCACTAGCCTGAACCGTTGATACAATCAGGATGGATCCATGCTTTCATGTTGTTTACGCCAAATTCTGACCCTACGATCTGAATGTTGCACCAGGTATTGAAAGTCATCAGACCAGGGTTTTTCTAATCTTCTAATTTTGGTGGGGCCGTGCAAATTGTAGCTTCAGTTTCCTGTTCTTAGCTGACAGGAGTGGCACCCAGTGTGGTTTTCTGCTGCTGTAGCCCATTAGCTTCATGTTTTTACGTGTTGTATTCAGAGATGCTCTTCTGCATACCTTGGTTGTAACAAATGGTTTTTGAGTTGCTATTGCCTGTCTTATCAGCTCGGATCAGTCTGGCCGTTATCCTTTGCCATCAAGGCATTTTTGCCCAGAGAACTGCGGCTCACTGGATATTTTCTCTTTCTGAGCATTCTCAGGTTGTGCAGGACAGTCTCAGTTGATCAGCACTTTCTGAAATACTCAAATGTACGGAAGCCGAGAACGGCCATGAATTGTTTTATTTTTATGATTCATTAATATGTTATATCAATATAACAAAGATCGTTTTATAGAGATTATATTTTATGACTTATTAATTCGTTATATCGATATAACAAAGATCGTTTTATAGAGATAACGAATTAATTAATAATGTGCTCGTCTTGAATTCAAACTAATTCAAACAACGAACGGCTTCCGTAGCGCCACTGGCTGTAGCTTTAGCCTACCGGACTTCGGTAAAGTTAGACAGAAATTGGCAGATTGCGGGTTTGCGGTTCAATAGATCCTAAGCGAAAGGTTTTTATTACACTATAAGCAGCTCTATCCAACATTAGTAAGGTAGACAACAAGCTACAACACGGTTTTCATCTGAAAGAACCATTTGAAATGTGGATAAATGAAGTGCAGCAATGTGAGCGTTCTGCCTTCAGCCGAACGTCTAGGCACCGTCTACAAAGTGCAAAATCGAAAGTCGATACAAACATACATTTCAATAGCTTCACTGTTATTGAGTCTATGGCTTCCAAAACCACTCCACACATCTAGGGCCTCCCTATCAACTTACTACAACTGCTAAATTTTGAAAAGATAGTCTGGTAGGCTACAGCTTTAGCCAGTGGCGCTAAGGAGCCGTTCGTTACAGCGCATTAGTTTGAATTCAAGACTAGCACATTATTAATTAATTCGTTATCTCTATAAAACGATCTTTGTTATATCGATATAACGAATTAATGAGTCATAAAAAAAAATCCATGGCCGTTCTCGGCTTCCGTACAAATGAGCCCATCTGGCACCAACAACCATTCCACATTCAAAGTCTCTTAAATCAACTCTCTTCCCAATTCTGATGCTTGGTTTGGACTTCAGCAGATCGTCTTGATCATGTCCACATGGCGAAATGCATTCACTTGCTACCTCGTGATTGGCAGATTAGATATTTACGTTAAGGCACGTTAAACAAGTGTACCTAATGAGATTGCCGGTGAGTGTATATTGGAGATTTAAAACCTGAAGGAAAGTTGACTACAGTCAATGCATTTTTTTTAAATGTAGGCCTATTTTCTCTGTCATTTTGTGTTTTGTTAGACTGAAAAGTTGTGAAAGACATTGCTGAAAGAGCACACCTCAGAAGAATACAGGCACTGTAGGCAAGGACCTCTGGACCACCCTGAGCCATGCAGATATGTTTTTCAAGATACAAATTGATAGGGCATTTATCAGGTGAAGCTATCAGGTAGTAGATCAGATTATTTATTTCAATGTAGTTAGGATAATTTTTTGCAGTTTGTTCTGTTCTTTGGTAACAGAGAAGGGAATGGCTGGAGCTCACGTTTCTTTTTGGAAATGTGTTTTAACTTGGAGATCCCTCCATTTTATTGTTGAATTCTCATGTTGAACTTCATGTGGCATCTCCCTGTTTCACTTCTAGGTTAATACTAGAGAAATGTCATGTTCTCCTTTACTCAATATAGTCTTCTTCATGACTATAATTTAGGTATGTGTTTGCATATCTATTCATATCTGTCTCAATCTTATCTCTTATATAATCTTGCTTTTTTCCTCCAGGTAACAGGCATGTTTGTTCAGGACTGGCTGAAAGAGGGGAGGACTTAATAGGGAGAGTAGAGTAGGAGTGATCCTGAGTTGTTTTTCCCCATTGAGTGTCCTGCCCTCTGTATATTTTAAGTTGAGCGGTACAGCCATCTACTGGTAAATCTCTGAAATTACTGGGCTACATCCTACCTACACTGTTGTGCCCACTGCCCACGATGCTACATTTCTGTTCATAACAACCCCAGGAACAGTACCATCCTAGTAAATAGTGTTAGATATGCATAGCTGCAACCCTGTTTTTGTTATTTTTTATTTAAAGTCTACTACCCTAGCAGCATGTTGTTTTCACATAGCGAATACATGATCCTTTATGTATAATGATCCTTTATGTATAATACATGATCCTTTGTGTACCCCCCACCCGGTACAGCCAGAAGAGGACTGGCCACCCCCTTGAGTCTGGCCTCTCTCTAGGTTTCTTCCTAGGTCCCTCCTACTAGGGAGTTTTTCCTAGCCACTGTGCATCACTTGTGTTGCTTGCTTTTGGGGGTCTCGGGCTGGGTGTCTGTCAAAGTACTTTGTGACAACTGCTGTTGTAAAAAGGGCTTTATAAAATAAATTTGATTGATTGATTGATCCTTTAAGCAATTTCGTTATCTACTTTGGACACATTTTGCTTATACAGTTGTGCTCATAAGCTTGCAGAAATTGTGAAATGTCGGCATTGATGGTCATGGTTTCGCCTTTCAATGACTTTCCCCGGGCCTCCTGCACAAGGCAGTGCAAAATTGGCATAGCGCTGCTTGGGATTTGAGTTAGATATTCTGAGTTATCTTGCCACGTTGCTCTCCAGTGACTTGTGTTCAGATTGAAAGCCTGTAAATTCATTTGCTGAAGTATAGTCAGTGAACGTAGTCAATCAATCAATCAAATTTATTTATAAAGCCTTTTTTACAACAGCAGTTGTCACAAAGTGCTTTGACAGACACCTGGCCCGAGACCCCTAAAAGCAAGCAACACAAGTGATGCACAGTGGCTAGGAAAAACTCTGTAGTAGGAGGGAACTGGGAAGAAACCTAGAGAGAGGCCAGACTCAAGGGGGTGGCCAGTCCTCTTCTGGCTGTACCGGGTCGGGGATCTGAAGGTACACAGCCAATTGTAATAAGGTCAATCAGTGTTCAATTATTGTCCAGCACTGAAGATATGATGGGTGGACTGTGACCATAGTCTTCCCGTGCATGATCTGACTAAAGGCTTCCGTGTTGGGTGAACAGTGCGAAAAAGAATCCGCGGCTCGGGTGACATGGTTGGATGAACCATGTGCGCATCTTTCGTCATTCCACAAGCTAATGGGTAATAAAAACCCTTATACTAACACAGGGATCTACTTTACTTATTCTACTCTAAGACACACAGTACAGTATTTATGTACTGACTATACTGAATATAAGGAGATCAGTTAATACATAAGGATTACACAACGTTTCCCCCTCATCATATAAAGCCATTATCACAGTTGTTGGACCTCTTTGTAAACCATACTGATAACAGAAATCACCCAAATGGCCCTGATCAAAAGTTTACATGAATGTATGGCCTTGTTACAGACAGACAAGGTGACACACAGGTTAAAATAGCAATTAAAGTTTAATTTCCCACACCTATGTCATTTTAAATTGCGATTAGTTACTGTAAATGAGTTTGTTAGTTCTCATGTGGATGCACTGAGTAGGCAAGATCCTGAGGCATGGGGAGCAGAAAATAACTTTTAAAACACATGCATCATAAGGTGCTGGAACTGCATAAAGTTGGAAAAGGATATAAAAAGATATTCAAATCCTTGCAAATGCCAGTCAGTACTGTTCAATCACTTATTAAGGAAGTGGAAGATTCAGGGATCTCTTGATACCAAGCCAAGATCTGGTAGACCATGACAGATTTCAGCCAAACCTGCCCAGGGGCTCATTTATCAAGCCTGTGTATGCACAAATGTGTGTGTGTATACCATGCATACAATTATTTCTACACAAATTGAGGGATTTATCAATTTGAACGTTTGCTTGAGAATGTTCGTAAGTCTCTGCACAGCCATGACCATGCATAGGCACTATGCACAATGCCAATTTTTGGAAGGGAACTGCTTAGTAATAATATGGAAGATGTATTTTGGTTGTGTAAATTATACATTTTATGTTATGATTTAAAACATTTCCATAATGTGAATTCATGTAATGTTCCTCAAGGCTACCACATTGTGTGTATTTGTAAAAAGTCATACCAAGTAACTTTTTAACTTATAGACATGTTAAACGTTTGAATTATTTTAACAGACAGAGATGTGAATTTGAATGGGATGATCGTGATTTGTAAAGACGTTGGACATTTTAACAGAGCTAGTGGCTCAGCAGACTTTGTTTTGTTGTAAAAAATGTATTTCAGTAACAAGATGGTAAATAACTTATTGGGGTAGTGCTACGGGTGCTATTCCGTAGGATCATCTCACCCAGAATTAGTGAATCAATGTTTCATACTTTCCATACACTATTGTTTATGTTGCGCAAAAGTCACAGTGATTTTGTTATGTTACATGTATGCTTACATGTATGTCGGATGAATAGATAGCATCCAGGTTGATGTAAAAACCCACCCAAAAAATAGTTGGCTTTGTGAAAAAAATCAGCCTTCGACTCAATTTACAAGTGATAGGTGTAAAAGATGCTTCAAATAATTGCATGACAGGTGGAATGCATGACTCATTTATTCAGCAGAACAAATTTAATCACATTTATTTGTACCTATGCTACATTATGGAGCTATTACGGATTGGATCCTTAGTAATAAGGAGGAACATATTCATTTGAAGGACAGCGTAATACCCAATCCAATACACTTCTCTCCTTAGCAAACTATCCAATCCAATACACTTCTCTCCTTAGCAACTATCCAATCCAATACACTTCTCTCCTTAGCAAACTTTAACTTTTTACCAGTCAAGCGAGTAACCACAGTGCATAACAAATCATTCACTCATTCATGTTACATTACATGGCACTTTCTGTCAAGCTCGGAAACTTGGGTTGTGTTGTAAATTTTATTAACCTCATTGTAGCAAATGTTTCCCACATGTTGTAAGAGGTGATTTTGACCCTATTTGGGTAATTAGGGGTGTATTGATATGCATATTGTAGAGGCTGTGCACAAGCACTGACACTTAGAATAAGTGGTATTTATAAATGGTGATTTCCTACTGTTGTGTGTAAAATGGTGAAATGATCGTTAGATAAATCCCACTTTTTTTATGCATACGCACATTCTTATTTCTTTTTGTAAGTACAAATTTTGTATTTTTTCTATGCATGCTTGAAAAGGGCCCAGAAGATTTGCTCGGGGTACAAAGAAAAACCTACAGATAACCTCAGGAGACATATAGGCTGCTCTAGAAAAAGACAGTGTGGTTGTTTCAAGGAGCACAATGCAATAATACTTGAACAAAAATGAGCTGCATGGGTAAGTTGCCAGAAAGAAGCTTTGACTGTGCCAGTGCCACAAAAAAGCCCGTTTACACTATGCCAAAGAACACCTTGACACGCCCCACAGCTTCTGGCACACTGTAATTTGGAGTGATGAGACAAATGGAGCTTTATGGTAACAACCATAAGCACTATGTTTGGAGAGGTGTCAACAAGGCCTATTACACTCAAGCAAAACTTTGTCAAATAAGTGCTGAAATCTAACTTATTTGCTGGCATTGCAAAAAAAGGCAATTTTTATGTTTTGGACTTGCAAGAATATTTCTTTTGTTTTGGCACTCAGTGATCAACACTAGCAGATAGTTTACAATATCCTGTTCCTTTACCTGCACATTTCTGTCTGCTTGGTACAAATGACCTAGACCAATGGCGGAAGTATAAAAAAAATCTGGAAATCTGATACTTCCCCTACTTTAGTAAACTATCAAAATTAAATATCAGGCTACGTTCCCCTGGACAGGATCTATTACAACAAAAGCTAGACCTCATGATTTTCCATTCAGTGAGTACGGTAGAAGAGAAAAGATCATTGAACATTGTCATGTTCAAGAAATCTATTTGAGCTTTCTGATGTGACATTGTCAGGAACCATACTCAGGTAATGTGTAGTATATAAATAATGCTCACTTGGTATTAAGGGGCCCAAAGTGTGCCAAGAAAATATGTCACACCATTACACCACCTCTACCAACCTGAACCGTTGATACAAGGAAGCGTGGATCCATGCTTTAATGTTGTCTACGCCACATTCTGACCTTACCAACTGAATGTAGCAGCAGAAATTGAGAATGCTCACACCAGGGAATGTTTTTTCAATCTTCTATTGTCAAATTGTGGTGGCCCGTGCAAATTGTAGCCTCTGTTTCCTGTTCTTAGCTGGCAGGATTGGCACCCTGCTTCAAGGATTGACATGTTATGTGTTCAGAAATCAACTTCTGCGTACCTTGGTTATACAGTAGTGATGAGTTATTTCAGTTGCTGTTACCTTTATCAGCTCGATCCAGTCTGGCCATTCTGCTCTGACCTCTGCCATAAAGGCATTTTTGCCCAGAGAACTGCCTCTCACTGGATGTTTTCTTTTTTTTGACTGTTCTCTGTAAACCCTAGAGATGGTTGTGTGGGAAAACCACTCTGAAATACTCAAACTAGCTCATCTGGCACCAGCAACCATGCCACGTTCAAATTCACTTAAATCACCTTTCCTTCCATTCTGTTGGTTGGTTTGAACTTCAGCCTATTGTTTTGACCTAAATGTATTCACTTGCTGCCACGTGATTGGCTGATTATAAATGTGCGTTAACAAGCAGTTGAACAGGTGTACCTAATGACGTGGACAAACATATATAATCTTTAAGGGTGCCATTGTGAAACCTTGATTTGGAGGACATTGATTTTTAATTAAATCAAATGAGTTTGGTTGGTTCCATTGACACATTAATAAAGTACATTATTTCTCACATGTTGGTATTTTGAGTTTTTCTCTGAATGTATTGTTTATATTTTTTACAATATTGTTCGTAATGTGCCTGTCATCTTGTAGCTGTGTGTGTGTGTGTGTGTGTGTGTGTGTGTGTGTGTGTGTGTGTGTGTGTGTGCGCGCGCATGCGTGTGTGTCTCACACATTTTTGTAAATATATGATTATAACTCTTCATGTGACAACACTAAAGAAATGACACACCAGGGAGGGAAAATGGCTAATTGGGCTGAGTTTGGACTTTTTCACTTAGAGGTGTACTCACTTTTGTTGACAGTGGTTTAGACTTTAATGGCTGTGTGTTGAGCCATTTTGAGGGGACAGCAAATTGAAACTGTAATACAAGCTGTACACTTACTACTTTACATTGTAGCAAAGTGTAATTTCTTCAGTGTTGTCACATGAAAAGATATAATCAAGTATTTACAAAACTGTGAGTGGTGTACTACTCACTTTTGTGAGATACTGTATATATACACTATCTTATTTGTTGTATGCCATTTGCACAATATCCACTTGCACAGTTATGCTCAGTGTTAATTATTCGATTGTATTTGCCTTGCCTTTTTACATACCAAGTTGTTCTACCTCTCTAATACAGAATCTGTTGCACTAATTATACCATATACATCGTTTACTCTAAAGTTGTGTAAGTTGTGTAATTAATGTGTAACTTTGTGTCATCTTGCATCCTCTTTGCTTGATCATGGCCAGGGTGCCGTTTCAAATGAGAAATTGTTCTCAATGTACCTACCTGGATACACAAAAATTTAAAAAAATGTTAAGAGAGCCATGAAAATGTATTTACCATGTTTGTCCAATAGATGGCAGCCTTGGCCCATCTGCACAGAGTTGCTGTGGTCCTCAGCATTGATGCATCTGGTTTGCCTTTTCAAGCAATAGAAATACTCGTCCCTGTGCCTGGATAGGTGTGAAATAGCAGGCAGGGATATTGTAGAAAGAGGGAGGCGGCATACAGAGAGTGGGTGGAGACTCAGTGGGATGAGAGCAGTGAGGTGGAATGTCTAAGATAGATGTCTATGGTTTTCATCATAATCATCGTCATCTACTCAATGGCGCATTCATCAGGAAGACTAATTCTGCATTGAGTTTCTGCTAAGGAGAGCAACAGTACATATGCATTAGCACTCTATCTAGTGCCTAACACTAGCCAGCATGAACCAATGACATTGTCCACAATATTAACTGTTAGGAAATTAGTCTGTGAGTTATTTAAAATAAATAGCCTCCCAAAGTCATTCATTGAAAAAACTCAAAGGATAATTTTTGCACTAAAGGAAATGGCAAACGGCTGTTTGGGTATTGTGAAAATTGACTTCTATGGAAGCTTGTATTAGAATTACTTTTTGGTCTCGATCTCAATGCAAGATGCAGTAGAGCAAATCACCACTAATGTTTTTGCTTCTTAAGTGGAGCCCTGGCCCCTTGGATGAGAGAGCTCCTATTTAACCTTAGTCTCCTCCCACTGTCCAGCTAAGAGCTCTGGTTTTTACCAGTACAGCTCACTATCTATTTGTCTCAGTTTTTTCTATTTCTGTGCTCCTCTCATCACTTTCTATCTTTGTCTTTCATCACTTTCTCCCTCTCTTTGTAATTGAACTGTTAAATGCATTTTTCCCTAAGTACAGAAACACTCTGTTTGTTGATCTTACAGTAGCGTTCCGTTGACCTTACAGTAAAAGGGACATCATTCCCACCAATTTTTTTCCTGCAGTGTGACTGTCAGTGCTGAGTGAGACAGGTAACGCTATGCTTAGTGTCAGGTTATTAGCAGTCAAGCCATTTGGTGCTGCTTTATTTAACACATTTCATGTGGAGCAGAGACAGGTTTACTTCCAGAGAGCCACCTCTTTGTAATGAGTGTATTCATTTGTGTGTGATGTGTGTGTTCAGCAAGAGTATATCCACCCAGTTAAAACCAAATTGAATGTCAGTGCATGAGACTCTGTTGGCACATGAATGTTAATGTACAAACGCATATGTATATGCTCAAACACATACACACATTCACAATAAGCCCCTGCTTGGATGGAACCCAATGAGGGATGAGTGATGTACTACATACTGATGGACTCGCCCATACTGAAACCAAAGTGCTACAGAAATACCAAATGAGCAGTGAAGTCCCTCTAAACAGCACAATGCAGTGATGTGGAAGGCTTAATTACACTTGGCTGAGTTTCTTTGTTAGAAAAAGATGGAAGTGTGGGTGAGAAAACAGTCACCCACTCGCATTTCCCAGCATGCATCACACCCAAGCATATTTTTTTACCTGTCACTGTCTCTGAAGTTAGCACAGCAAATATGTGTTTTTTGATTTACATGAATTTAATACTGCACTGATTGGCTGAAAATATTGTTTATAGCCCACCCTCTAACCCAGATGATCAGTAATTGGTCTATTACAATCACAAACGTTGTGAAATCTTTCTAGAAGCTTTCTAAAATGTCCATCCCACTCAAAGTCGGCTGAAAGCAGACACCAGAAATAACATCTCTAGTCTTTACGCCTCCCTGTCCTTCCCCCTCATTGCCAACAGTAAGGAGGCAGAGTAGGAGGGGTGGTGTGGGGGGCAGGGTCTACCCATGTTGACAGGGTGTGTGGCTAAGAGCAGAGCATCTCATTGGCTGACTCCTGTAATAATGTCTTACAGTTTACATAACAATAGGTCACATGATCAGCAGATGCGTTGACGTCATGGCTTTGCCATCCAATCCCCTGCAAGTCTGTATGTGCCCAGAGACCACTCAGTAATTTTTTTAAAATATAAACATTGACATACAAACATTCACACATTACTCCAGCTCCATATCTGCTATTCCCTGACTCTGTAAAGACCTGTAGAAATTTTGTACAGGGTCAAAAGGTGTGGGTCTAAAGGGGCTACAAAGTGGACAGTGGGTGTTTTCTTTAAAAAGTAACCTCCATGAGAGCTGGGGCTGACCACACCTGGGGGCAGGGACAACATGACGCTTAAGATGGTCTGGGAGCTGGATCAGCATCTGAAGAGGTAACTGACTCACCCTCTGAAGAGGTAACTGACTCACCCTAACCCTAGTTTCTGAAGAAGTAACTAACCCTTAACCCTGCCTCTGAGGAGATAATGAACTTTAACCCTAGTGACTGTAGTGGTAACTCACCAACAAAATAACCCAACATCTAAAGTGCTAATTTAGCCAGTAAACTATATTTGAGAATATAGGAAAAGGGATAGCTTTGACTGTTTTTTATGTTGGTTGTACATTTTATTTACCTAACCCAGCATCTGATGAGGCAAACCCATCTCCAGGCTGTTGTGCATCTGAGCATGGAACACCTTCCACTCAAAATTGGCCTTGAGGGAGGGACTTAACAAAGTAATTTCTTTTGTCATCCTTTAGAGTTATCAAATAATAACACTGCGGGACTTCCCTCCAAATCTAAAGCCAACAGCCACTCAGGGAGACAATACAGTGCATTACATACATTTTCTGTGTTTGATGGGCAGTGCGAAAAGAATCGGCGGCTGGGCGACATGGTTGGATGAACCATGTGTGCGCCCCTCGCCATCCCACAGATCTGTCTAAGGAGTTGCGGAACTGCCGACAAGGCAGGGTAAGTGGGAATTGGGAAGGGCAAAATTGTAAAAGCAATATATGTTGTTTCCATAATTATTCACCACTAAGGCAAGACTTACTAGAACAACCTTTGGCTACAATAACAGCTGTGAGTCTTTTGGAGTAAGTATTTACAAACTTTGCACATCATGATGCTACAATTTAGACCATTCTTCCTGGCAAAATTGCTCAAGCTCTGGCAAGTTGGATGTGATCTGTTGGCGAACAGCAATTTTCAAGTTCTTCCAGAGATTCTCAATTGGATTAAGGATTGGGCCATTCTAGGACATTCTGGTTTTTGATTTTAAACCACTCTAGTGTAGCTTTGGATATGTTTTTAGGGTCATTATCCTGTTGGGAATTATACTTCTGCCCCAGTCTTACATAACGTTTTGCACTAAGGCCAATAAGTTTGAAAATGATCTTATCAGACCAGAGAACCTTTTTCCATGTTTGCTGTGTTTGCCTTTTGGCTCCAAACGCGATTTGGTATGTTTCATTTTTTCTAGCAATGGCTTTTTTCTCACCACACGTCCATGAAGCCTAGCTTTGTGGAGTGTACAGGTTACAGTTTTCACATAGATGTTTCTAGCATCTCAGCTGCAGGCCTCTCCAGCTCCTTCAGAGTTACCATGAGCCTCTTGTTTGCTTCTCTGACTTATGACCTCCTGACCTGGTCACTGAGTTTTGGTGGACAGCTTTGTTTAGGCAGTGTCACAGTTGTCCATATTCTTTCCATTTTTTTATAATGGATTTAATGTTAGTCTGGGGGATGTTCAAAGTTTAGCATATATTTTTATAACCAAACCCTGATTGGTGCTTCTCAAGAAATGTATCCTGGATTTATTATAGCTCCTTGGTCTTTATGATGCTGTTTGGTTACATATGCTCTTTAACAAAATCTCGGGCCTTACAGAAACAGGTGTATTTATTTTGAGGTCATGTGACTCTTTAGTTGAATTTCATTCACGCAAATATGTGAGTTCTGATGACAATTGGTTGCACCAGAGCTTATTTAGGGGTTTCATAACTATTTATGGTGAATATTTATGTAACCAACAGATGGTGTTCTTAATTTTTTATTTGTCACGAAAGATATTTTGCACCTACGGTGAGTTCGGTATGTTGTGTGAAACAAATAGTAAAAATGCCAATACATGCTATATCATGCCAGGGTTGTCGTACCACGAAATGTTCAAGTGAATACTTTTAAATATTTTTTTAGTTTTAAAATCCATTGTGGTGATATACAGAGCCAAAAAGAAGACAATTGTTTCACTATCAAAATATTTTTGGACCTTATTGTAGATGTACAGATCCACCGATCAGCCATAACATTATGACCATCTACGTGTTATACCTGCCTAATATTGTATAGGTCCCCCTTTTGCCACCAAAACAGCAGCCCCATACGCAACAAACTGCGATGCACAATGTTTTCTGTCGCCTTTCTATCAGAACCAGCAATTTGAGCTACAGTAGCCCGTCTAGTGGATCAGACCACACGGGCCAGCCTTCACTCCCCACGTACATCAATGTGTCTTGGCTGCCCATGATCGTGCCGCCAGTTTACCGCCGGTTTACTTTTTACTTTAAATTTGGATGGCTAGATGACTGGGTCAGAGCATCTCCAAAACTGCAGCTCTTGTGTGGTGTTCCCGGTCTGCAGTGGTCAATACCTATCAAAAGTGGTCCAGGGAACAGGGTCATGGGCAGCCAAGGCTCACTGATGCACTTGGGGAGGGAAGGCTGGCCTGTGTGGTTCGATCCAACAGACGAGCTACTGTAGCTCAAATTCCTGAAAAGGTTAATGCTGGTTAATTAGTATGGCATTGCTGGAAATGTGGCCCAAGATTTTCACTGTACATTAAATAAGATCTGCATTTTCTGTGTGTGTGACTAACTTGAGAAGCCCCAGGTCACTGCAATGGACTTTCAGTTTAGCTGAAACTGTTCACAGGTCCATCGTACAGCGTACATTACACAACATAGGAGTGTTGTAAGAAGGAAGACTTATCTAAAATTCAACACAAATCTTGCTTCTAAAGTATGCAAAAGAAAACTTTGACATGCTTGTTTTTTTCCGAAAATTCCTCTGACAAATGATAGAAACATAACAGTTTGAACACAACCAAAGAATGTATGTTTTTAAAAAAAAGGGTGATCATTTTCAAGAATTAGCTTGAAAATAATAACTAGTATACATTGCCAACTGTTAAACATGTGGTTTGCTCCGGTATACTTGGGGTTTTGTGGAAACTAGTGGAACTGGTAATATTGTCAGGGTGGAAAAAGGAATGGATTCAACTAAATATCAACGAATTCTCTGAAGAGGTTAGATATCAGCAAAACAATGATCCAAACATCTCAATTGTGGTGTTCTCTGGTGAATGCCAATCGATCTGCAGGGTGCTGGGCTGTGAGCACACGTCCCACCAGAGGACATTGGGCCCTCATGCCACCTTCATGGATTCTGTGTCTGTCAGTTTGGTCAGAAACATGCACGCCAGTAGCCCACTGGAGGTCATTTTGTATGGCTCTGGTAGTGCTCCTCATGTTCCTCCTCACACAAAGGAGCTGATACCGGTCCTGCTGCTGGGTTGATGCCTTCTACGGCCCTGACCAGGTCTCCTTGTGTAGTGACCTGTCTTCTGGTATCTCCTCCATGCTCTAGAGACTACTGCGAGACACAGAAAACAGTCTTGCGACGGCACGTATGGATGTGCCATCCTGGAGGAGCTGGACTACCTAACTGAAATGTCTTGCTGTTGCTTCTCCAGTGCACCTGTTCTCACTTTCATTTACAACAAAACAGGTGACATTGATTCACATTCGCTTAGATGAATATCCATGACGTTTCATTGACTTGGTGTTATGCTGTGATGATTGTGTGTTTCCTTAATTTGCTTGAGCATTGTATTTCCAAGAAAGAAGGACAAAGGATTTGAATTGGCCATCTCAATCCCCCGAGATCGCAAACATGCAGTGCATGCCAGCAGACCCGAAGAAGCTTTCTGAGCTGGAAAGATTCTGCAAGTAATTGTGGGAAGAAATGTTGAAGTCAAGAATAGAAAAGACATAGCTGACTACAGCTTTTAAGTCAATTGTTCAATTAATTTTGTCTATATATTAGAGTTGTAATTCTTAAACCCTTCCTCTAATTGGGATGTGAATACCCTCAAATTAAAGCTGAGAGACTACACTTTCAGACCATATTCATTATTGAACTGTAACTTGAATATAGACCAATCCGTCGCGCGATTTGTCTATGAGGCCATCTGTTGGCAGCGCCATTACTGCGTTTTAGGCACCGCAGCTCATGGACAACTTGATAACATAACAGCTGACAGTGACAGCTAGGTGACAGCAGGCGACAGTCATAGTGAAGCCTATGGCAAACCAAATTTGGGTTGACGATGTCAGGCAGTGCTCCCCAGTTAAGTAGCTTATTAATGACCATGTTAACTTTGTTATTCTTATTATCGGTTAATGTTACAGCAATAGTCTAAAACCTGACATGAAGGCCGACATAACGTTAGCACCAGCCACCATTCAAATGTTGGTAAAAAAGGCTATGAAAGTGCCTGGTAGATTTTGGACACAAAGCAACAATTTTTAAATTTCAGAGTTTAACCAAAAATCTTACTTACATATATCCTACCCCTGGTCCACACATAACGTAGGCTACTGTAACATTACTGTTACCGGCTTATGTAGCCTATTAGCTAGCTAATGTAATCATTCTCAAGTCAGGCTACTACATCAGTAAAACAAATATATGTGTGTCTGTGCCTTGACAGGTTTTCAGGAACATTTTATAAACCGTTGGGCATGTGATCAACTACAAAATGCCAACTACAGGTCACGTATTGTTCAACTTCACAGGTAGCTCACATAAATGTTCGTGCAATCTCCCCAACTTGTCAACTATGCCTCAACCGCAGTAATGGCGCTGCCGCCAGATGGCGACATAGACAAATCGCGTGCCGGATTGGTCTATATTTTGGTAAACAGACAAAATACTGAAACTTGTGTCAGTGTCCAATTATTTCTGGACCCAACTGTAAATAATTTTAGCTTGAATACCTGAAATGTTTTTCATTGTGAATTTTTTACAATTCCTTCACTTATTGACACATGTTCTTCTTGAAAAAAGTCAGCATAGAACCAGGGTGTTGAGCACTACTCCATAGCCTTGTTTCAGACATTTTTCTCATAGAAATGTAGTAGGCATTGATGATACAGGAATGTTTTTGTTTTTATTGAGCAAAATTATTTTAAAAGACATATTTTCATCGAATTTTAAATGTCTTTTCAACATTGATTGGATTGTGGGATGTATTGATATATTAATATACAAGTAATCAAAATGCACAAAACAAATAGATGTTTGCAAGGGGGAAAATGTATAACGCAACTTCCCCACAGAACACTGCTGTAATTCGTGTGTATTCTATTTTGGTATGGTTATCCTTTCTAGAAAAGGTACAACCGTTTTTTTGCCACTCATGAATTGAACCGTGTCATCGATCTGTCTAAACCAGGGGCGGATCTACAGGGGGGCAAGGGGGGGCAGGTGCCCCCTCACTCTAGAGCCTTGCCCCCCCAGCTGCCCCCCTAACTTTGGTGATCCAAAAACTGTACTTGTTAAAACAAACTGCCACTATGTCCACAAGCTTCTCAAAACATTGAACTAAACAATACATTTACCAAAACTGAACGATTTAATTTTTATTTTATTCTTAGCCCCCTGCCCCTCAAATACTTAGCTACGTAATGTCCTTGATTCAAACGTGCGAGCGACGTTTGCTCAGTCTGGCTCACACTAGTGATTGCCATTTTGATTATTTTCAGCAGTGGTGTAAAGTAACTAAATATTTATACTTATTATTATATTATATTTATATTAATATTAATATTAGTGCTTACTGTACTTAAGTATTTTTTTCGTGTATTTGTACTTTACTTGAGTATGCATCTGTCTGCCAAATTTGTACTTTTACTTCACTACATTTTATTACAACAATTGATACTTTTACTTCTTTACATTTTCCAAAACACTGTCGTTTCTCGCTACAAAATTAAGAAAATTACTTGTATTAGAGGAAATAAGCAAACAAATGATTTTATAATCTCCGTTAAGTCGTTATTCAATCGCTTTAGCCACGCATTTAATATTGAGCAAATCAATGTGAAACCCCACCCACCAAGAACAGTAGTGTCGTCCCAAGAATACAGAATATACGTTTTTTATAAACTTGTTTTCTGTCAGTGGTCACGATTGTTTACACCTTTTCCCCTAATTTACTTATAGGTTATTTGTTTTCCATATACTGTAAGTATCCAAGCAGTTCAGTGGAGGTATACACAATATCAATTAGTTACAACATTGTAGCCTATTCTCATTTTAAGTGCACCTGTGTGAACAGCGGGAACGATATATGAATATTCCATAGACTGAAAATGGGCAGCGCGCATTGGAACTGGTTCGTGTGACCTGTGGTTTCAATGCTAGAAAGAATGAACCAGCCTGCGCCAATCAGAGTGACATGTCGAGGGAAAGATTTCTGCCTGACTGAACCCAGTACGTATAATCATCCCTTCAGCAGGGAGTTGATGTGTCAGCGACCGGAATCAGCCATGAAGGTAGTATCTATTTGCTAACTTGCCAAGCAGCCTGAAGTTAATTTTAGGTTGGCCAAAGTGAAACACTGCATTTGTTAGCTTACCAGTAGGCCTGTCACAATAACAAATTTTGCTGGACAATAAATTGTCCCATAAATTATTGCGATAAACGATAATATTGTCACTCTGAGACCATTTTCATCTAATATAATGATATTGGCATAATATTACAGGTACACCTTTTCAAAGATCAATAAACTTTAATTTAAAATTAAAATTAAAATTTAGAATATTTAACACTGGAACTGGAAAACAATTTAAATATCCACAATAAATGAAAAACACTACCAAAAACAATAAACAAAATGGACTCTCAACCTCTGTTAACAAACAATGCACTGGAATAAAAACCTCTGGTAGAGAGATGAGGAAAACAAACAAACAAGCATGCAAATGGAAATTATTGCGGCCGTAAAAATTGAGCTAATTTTTATTTATCATGCGATTAATTGATTTATTGCATATTGCAACAGGCGTACTTATCAGTCAGCTAAATCACAGACCTAATAATGTTGTTTATTGACGATACATTGTTTGCCTTTACATCATAATGTATTAGCATTAAATTTAATATTAGGTTTGTGTTCCATGACTAGGATGTTAGATTATGAAGGGCTATGTTGAAAACCATCGTTTCTAGCCATCATTTTGATAACTGTATTTCTGTATATTTGGTATAATGCCCATTGCTGACAACAAGTTTATCATGCAACATATTCTGGGAAATTGGGAATGTTATGACATCAGATATAGTATACTACTATAGTACTGTATGGCATAATTGTATTTCCCTATATTATTGATTTGCTTATTGGTAATAAGCAATTTAATTTGGTCCAAAATTGTTTCGTGAAATATTTTGCATTAGATTTTGGCACCTTTCTCTCCGTTGAATGATACATATGACATATGTGACATACAGTACATTATGTTAATAAATCTAAATCATATTAAACCATAGAAATGGAATGGATAGAAAGGACATATCGATTCAAATGAATGTAGCTGAATAGTCAGAGCGGCAGCCATTTTTATGTGTACCATTCCATTGCAAAGTTCTAGTGGCCTAATTCCGCATTAAACCGATTTGCATGTTGTCACCGTGACAACTAACAACAATCGCCATTTTGTTGTGTACTAATCAACTGACCACACCAAGCAGTTCAATGGCCTTTCTAGCCATTCTATTTCTATTTATGAAACATTAATGAAATAATACACTTATAGACTGCATAGTTTAAATAAGTACAACTGAAATCATTTTATGTATCATAATAAAATGATGTTGTAGGTCAACTAAATAATCAAAATAATAACAACTCTCAAATAATCTGTGTAACAGTTGCAAATTGTTTTGTGTGTGTTTGGGGTGCCTTTGTTTTTCTCATTCCCAGCGATCCCACGTTTATGAAATATTTTCCTAAACATTTGGGTTCAGATTATGGCTTGACTACTTTGAAACTAAAACATCTAGTATATAGGTACTATCACACCTTTTAGATATCATTATCATACAATCCAGATCCAGTCAAAAATTTGTTTAAACAACTACATATAATTTAAAATAATGTCTGGATTGCTGAATTATTTGCATCAACTAGATCACCTCAACAAGTGATTGGAATTCAGATATGAGAGATGTGGCTTTTGGGCCAAACTGATTTACTATGCATTACCTGTATTTATTATCTTCATCATTGGAGATGTTGTCTCAACTGGAATATTTGTTTGTAGAAGCTTAAGCTATTGGTTAATACTAGTTCCTAGATACTAGACCTCTTGCCACCCATATGCCCCCCCACGTAAAATTTTCTAGATCCGCCACTGGTCTAAACAACAGGTGGAGGTTACTATTTACTGAGATACCCATGGAGTACTGTTTCAAAATGCCATAACATTAGAATCTCAAATACCTTTAGACAAAATACACCAAAAAGGCTACCAAACAAAAATCACTTTTTAAATGAATACTAGGTCTGCTTTATGGCCTATTGTGCAAGGACTGACTTAGGCTACCATAAATGTTGTTATACGTTTGTTTTAGCATTTTAAGTGAAGATGACAAAGTTACATCTTACCAATGGCTTTTTTAGAGAAACGTATTGGAGAAATGCTTAGTAACGATGAATCATATAGCTACCGTTCATTATTTAAATGAGATCGCTCTCCGCCAATGGCAGCCTTCACAGCGTTGTTTCTTTGCATAATTTATGCAGTTGGGACGGGTGCGGCAGATTCCCATCAAGAGAGATAAATCGCGTTTATTCTTTGTGCATCGCCGGTGCGAATGCAGGGCTACCCCTGTGGCGAGCTTGCATCCCCCGGAGAACGGATTTTCTGCCAGGCCTAATGATTTTTACTTTTATACCAGTCGACATTTTATATATTTGAAATATTGCCTTTTGGTGTTAATGGGCGAAATAGAATGAATTCTCAATGTTATACAGTGGCGATGGACCTTGGCGTTTGTCAACTGAGGAATATTTCTATTGCCTTTCTCTCATCCGTGCTTGGCAAAGAGAATACAACAGTCGGGCTTGACAATAGGTAATGTTTTAACATAGCAATCAAACTAATTTTCATTCATTCATTTGAAAATGTGACCAATACATGATGCGCATCGAATGAATGGGAACATGGCGGTTTAATGGCTTGATTGAATGGAGTTGCGAAGTGTTATTTGTAAACGTGTGTTACCCTCTCTTTATTATTAGTAGTATGTTAACGTGCTTTAATGAAGTGGTCCAGAGACTGTAATGTCAGGGTTTTCTTAACCTGATGACCTCCGCAGTGTCAAAATGATCTGCGTCATGTTGACTATTACGGCTTTATAAACCGTATGTAATCCTTTCATAAAACTGAGCGATATCCGACAACCATTGCCTGGTTGTTATACTTCAGCTATACATCAACAACATTCATTGAATAAGTCTAGCGTTTTCCTTGCCCAATAAGCCAACATATCAATAACATACAATCTAAGCCCCACAGTAGCTGTTCTGACACAACATAATATTGCAATTGTAAGATGTTTAATGTTTGAACATTACTGTTATCGTTTTTGTATTTCAGCTCTTCTGGTGCCAGTTTGGTGGCCATCGACAATAAAATTGAACAAGCAATGGTAAGTTTTCATCTTAATATTAAATTATTTTCCAACTAATTTAATTTATTAAGATATTTCTTATAATGTAATCTACAGAATACTGGTATTTATGTCGTAGTAAATAATTGCATGACTGACTTAGCTTCTAATACTCTGTAAAAAGCCCAAATGCTGGCAAGCTTCGTTATGTAACCTAACCTGCATTACGTGAGAAATGCTCCCAACAAAGGAGAGACTTAAAATGCTGTTTACATCGTACATCAATTACATTATATTACTTTTTTTATTACATTTTATTGCTGTAGCTACCCTTCGAAATGCTTAAAGGGATTTCGCGTCCTAGGACATGTCTCATTAATTGCCATTGTGCGGACTGCTGTCCTGTAATATTTAAAATAACTAAGCTGTTATTGCTCCAATAATTCTATTGAAATACCCGTATTTAAGATAAATGGCATGTGACCGTTCAGAGTAATGGAGTCTAATTGATGTTTTGGAATCTGATTGTTCTGGAAAAGAATGTTGTTGATAATAAATTCGGTTGAATACTTGGACAAATAAGAGGCATTTAGATTGAAGGACTGGAACCTACTCTGTATACCCTGTAATATGTTTGAAATTGGGTTGAGGGCTGTTCAATCTCAGGTGTTGCTAGGCAAGCAGCGGGTCCTCTCTAGAAACTGGTATAAATAACTGTCTTTAGGTCCCTCCCTCCCGATGCAGAACATTTTGTTCTCCTGCTCTCATAGTATGAAGGGGTGTGGCCCAGGAACTGACATACACATATTACAGCAAAGAAAATCCATGAAGCTCAAAGAAAATCCATGAAGCTTCACCACAAAAATAATAACTAAACTAACTGTACAATGTGAAGCACAAAAATATATATATATTTCACACAATATAAAAACCCTTGAAAATTTTTAAATATTATTAATATAAATTACTATAAAATAATTATTTTTATTTTTTAGATGTGTCATAAAGCTCTTTGGTTCTGAACTGGGAGAATGCTGTGGAAAGAAAATTAATCAAATACATATCTCTTGCTCTCCTTTTCCCTCATTTCCTCCATCTTTTTCTCTACCTTTCCAATCACTGTCCCTCCACTTCTCTTCATCACTTCTTCACACGTCCTCCACTTCTATCACTCTGTCCTTTCCTCACTCTTCCGTCCTCCACTTCTATCACTCTGTCCTTTCCTCACTCTTCCGTCCTCCACTTCTATCACTCTGTCCTTTCCTCACTCTTCCGTCCTCCACTTCTATCACTCTGTCCTTTCCTCACTCTTCCGTCCTCCACTTCTATCACTCTGTCCTT
>JACXGM010002121.1:9675-26406 GCA_016801145.1 Umbra pygmaea | reverse complement strand
GCAGTGAGGGAGGAGGTGGAGGTTTTAAAGGAGCAGATCAAGGAGCTGATAGAGAAGAACTCCCAGCTGGAACAGGAAAACAATCTTCTGAAGGCCCTGGCCAGCCCTGAGCAGCTGGCCCAGTTCCAGGCCCAGGTGCATCCTAACTCCATCTCCCCGAGTGGGACAACAGGTTCCTCCAACCCCCCGGCTCAGCCTCAACCTCTGCCTTCCTCACAGAGCTCTGGGACCTCTGCATAATGCTCTGAAACCTCCGAATTTGCTATGACTTTGCCACCATAGCACCCCTACGTTACCCCTCACCCCATGTAGCCGGAGCCAGGGAAGACTAAAGTTATTATACTGTGAACTGACCTCATCGCAAAGAACCACTATGCCATAATCAAGAAGAGCACACTGGGAAAATAGAAACTACATTTTGCACATTTATTTAACTGACGATTAGACAATGAAGGGCACCTGTTCGTCAGGTGGCCTGCAAACTTGTTGTGCTTCAGACAATCGCCATGGACACCAGCGAGTTAAATGGAAGAGACGAACAGTCGTCATGGAGACAGGGTGACAGCGACAACCATCTTACATCCACAACTAATGCATCCAGTGACGAGATCTCTGCAGGGATTCTTGTAATTGTGCCATTGCCACTCTTTCCCCACTTTAAGTTTAGCTGTCTTTTTTGTGATTTTAGTTTTATTTCGTAGCTGTGAGTTGAATTAAAGAGCACTTTGTCAGTAAAAGAAAGGAAAGGGATGAGCACCATTTGTTACTGGGAGTAGAGAGAAACTGTTTGCCTTTTGAAATCATCATTCTCACAGTTGTCTTAGTCTCTGTAGGCTGTTCAGAGGCAGGGAGGGGTGAAAACACATTGAAAGAATCAGTGGTCGCTTTTTGAAAATCCATGTTTTTTCACTTTCCGCTGTTCTTTTCTGCCCTCTACTTTTTTCTTATATTTTCTTTCCTGTATTGTCTATACTTTTATTCTTTCGTCTATTCACTTCTACGTTACTTCTCTTCTGCCTCAGGCAAATATACATCATATACAGTTAATATAGATGTTTTTGGTAGGGGGGAGCACTGGGGGGGCCTAAATTTTAGTATGTATATTTGATGTTTAGTTGGCGAAAGTGGTCTCTGTGAAATGTAAAAATTTTAATGTGAATGGAAATATAAAAAAAGGATTTGACTGTTTCAAGATTTGTACAGATTCCATTACAAACCGATGTTCAGCAAATAGCCGTTTTTTCTCAGGCAGGGCCTGTGATATCGCTAGTTGGGCTGAAATATATACAGTATATATATATATACTGGAAACTGACTGCTCTCTAGCTAACCAATACAGACTTGTTCTACAGAATGGTTCTATAGATTACTTCAACAGACTGGTTCTACAGACTGGATCTACAGACTCAAAACTCCCATCCATCCTAAATGGATTGCATAAACTTGGTTTCCATGTAAATTAAACAAACATCTCTGATGACCATGAACTGATTTGATTGTATTTGCACAAATGAGAGTTAAGCTAATGGTTTTACTCAAGTGTTAATACACTGACAGGATTTGTTTTGTTGTTGATTTCATGTTGTTTGACAACTCAGAATCCAAATTTAATCTAGACATTTGACTGATGTTGGTGTCTATTGTGCTGTTGCTAGACAGTAAATACTGACACTATATGCTGTCCCCAACACTTAGTGACATTTCGTACTGTGTAGGAGTTTCCTCTGCTTACTCAAATCATGAAATATTGAACTATTTGAGATATATATATATATATATCATTATTTTTAATGCCAAAACACTTGAGGTTGAGTGGGATATTGAAAGGAAATGAAAGATCGGTTATTAAGAAAAATGTGTTTATGTTTTGTGCATGTTTCACAGCACACAACACATGACCTTACAATTGCACTACACAGATGCACCTCAAATAAAAAATAAATAAAATAAACAGTGTTATAGTCTTTTGTGAATTATCCAATAATAATGCATGAGATTGATGTATTAAATTGAAAAGTGACAGGGAAGTTTCCATAGATTAGCCCATACAGATTGAGTAGCAGATATACATAGGACAACATACAGGAAATAGTACAAATGAAAGCCAAAATGAATTACAACCAAGGACTATCCTCTGTACTCATACTCAATCTCTGAGAACAAAAATATATAATTAGATAGCTCAGTGGTAAGAAACCTAATAGGAGAGCTGTTCCGGAGAGCTTTATTAACCATTTACTAACCATCTCTGGCTCCACTACCAGTCTGAACAATTACAGTATAGCATTTTCCCGGCGCTTCACTTCATTACCCGTTGGTCATGTCGTTACTAACGCAGAGGGGTATGGTTTATGTTTATGACGTAGTTGTCCCTGATTGGTTATACTGTGACAGGCCTTCGTGTCCCAGATCTATGCTGACTCCGCCCTCTGTCGTTCACATGTACCTACATGCTTGACATTACCCGCGATTACCCGCCAGTGCTACCAAGCATGGATTAGTCGCCTCTTTTTCTCTCCTTTGTTTCTCGCCTCCGCAACGTAGACCGTGTATGCTCCGCCCCATATCTACTGTCACTGACACATTGCTATTGATAATATTCCATACAAACATTGGATTTAGAATGACAGTGTCATTTATGTCAAACAATATTACAATTTATAGGATATATTTGCTTAGTGGGTCTACTTGAAGCTTGGATTCGAATCGGACCTACTGCTCTTTCAACAAAAACTCTTCCTCTTCTCACCGTCCTGTCAAATAAAGCATGAATATTACTGACACCAATTAAAATGAATGCATCGCTTCTATTTACAAACCGGCCATTGTTTTCAACCATTAGACCATAAAAGTGTGTCTTGTATTCTAAGTGGCAGACATGAAGAAATACAAGAAAAACATCTTGTCCTGATAAAATATGTAATTTCTGTATTATTCCTTGTTTTTAAACAATTTTGTGCCTTCTATAATCAAATATTTGTTTTATCCAACATGCTACAGTACCTTAACACTTGTTGTCATACAGCACTGTAGCCACAGTTTCACTTATCCTACAATCCAATCAATGCACACCTGCCACACCATCCAGTCCATAGAAATGGAATGAGTAGAAACCTCATTGAACTGTTTTGCTTGGTCATTCAATTAGTACACAACAAAATGGTGACTGTTGTTATTTGTCACGGTGAAGTGTGTCGTACTCACTGTTTTTCGTTATCTCAAAGTGATATTTAGCAAACTATAAGGTGAGTATATTTAGATCTTGTCTAGCTCTCAAGACAAGTAATAGATCTTATCTAAATGTAGTTTATAATATTAGCATATATTAAATATATTTTGATGACTTACCAATAGAATTATAATGCAATGAAATCCAGTGCTCTCCAATTGACCCTTCGCTAAGCCACCACCCGAAAACCACCACAGGCCAATCGTGGTTTAGCAACCATAACTAGGCGCGGGAGGTCTGTTTATCTTTCGAGCAAGGGAAACATGCCGAAGCGTTGTGCTTATGGATAGTGCAAATCTGATACCCGGTCTCCTAAAAGTTTGGATGGGGTGGTGGAATTTTCTTTCCACCCGAAACCTAAAACCCAAGGGGAGAAATGCCGGGCATGGATCACGGAGGAGTCCCCATTCACAACTAAATGTCGACAGGATTAACAAAAACACCTACGTTTGCTCCAAAGTAAGAATACGCTAATGTTAGCTAGCTAGCTAACTCAGCACAGCATTGCTTGGAAATAATGACGGTTCTTTGTTCATAATGCATATTTTTGAATGTAAAATAAGATGATTAAAAGCAAGACGTAGGCTCATTGACATACTTTAAAAAATATTTCTGCATTTTTTTAATCGACGGCCTACCTCTGAGTACCCCAATCCGATCGCGGCTCTCCCGGTGTTAGTTGTAAGGAGGGAACATCTGGGAGATGATGCCGGAGATCTCCAAGAAAAAGGTTGGTATGCAAATTTAAACAGGTCATTAACAGTAGTCACTTATGTGCTGTCATACCTGTTTACTACTGTGTAGTCTTTATTTGCATATCTGGCTTTTGCCAGGTCCAAGGTGTATATTAGACCCACGATGTGTTAGCAGTAGCCTGGCGCGCTAAAAATATAAGCGGGAGAATGTTATCATTTCGAAGTGGTCAGGTTTATTCCACAAGACTTATGGATAAGATATTTGATTTATAATTATTAGATTGATTTGAATTTGTGTGTTTCCCATTTGAATGGTCAGTGTATGAAGCGGCTGCGGCTTGCGCTATAGGCTTTAGCTTCAATTTTGATTAAATTATTCTCTAATCAGTCATATTATGTTGTGGATATATCCCTCGAATGCATACTGCAGTCCCTTTGGTCTTGCTCTCTCAGATATTTCACCTGCTCACCAAAAATGACAAGTTTTCTCTTAAGGAATGTCTGACACCGGTGCATACATACTGTAGTAGACGTGCCAGGCACGAAAGCTTGTGAGGCGTAGCAACAGTAACTAAGGTGGGACTTAGCAAAGGGTCAATTCCTCTTCCACACAAGGCAGGGCACTTCTTCTTTGGTTTAATGGCAGATCGCAACCATCGGAATGGTGCATACACCGCCACCTACTGTCAGGCCACAGAAATATGTTAGCGCAGCTGACTAATTTTTTTATTTTTTTTATTTAACCTTTATTTAACCAGGTGGGCACGTTGAGAACATTTTCCCATTTGAGACAGCGACCTGGCCAAGATAAAAGCGTCGAGGTACAGACAAAAAAGTTACACATAAAATTACAAGACAAGGAATATACAATGAATAGTAAAAACTGAAAATAAAAACAGTGAATGTATAATAAATAATACAGTGTGTAGGTCAAACAATTAGGCATTTCTACAAGTAGTGCAACAGATGTCGATACAATGAGGTAGGTTGGTGAGTACAGTCGCTTGGCGCTGTACAATACAGATAGTTAGAAGAAGAGAAAAAAAAATAAAATAAATGAAGAGTAGGGGCTGAGGTAGATGGGTACAATTGTTGAGGTACAAAGTGGCTGTGCATAAATAACACTATGGTAAGTGGCATAATGACCAGAACTGTGGGAGGTGGAGTGTGCAAAATATACAGACAGCTATGCTGGTCAGATAGTGCAAAGTGTATAACGACAGAAGAGGGGTGGGTGGGATTAACATGTGCAGTGGTCTGACAATAGATTAGTTAGTAGTGCTTTGAAGGTGGTTAGCGGGACAATAGAATCAAGCTTCAGGGATTTTTGTAGAAAATTCCAATCATTAGCAGCAGAGAATTGAATTGAACTAATCTGGTGCTATAGCAAAACTATCTAGTGAGTCTTCGACTTGCCGCAAATCCAGTTAATGCAGAAGTAGGCCGTTAGAGCTTTGCACTGGTACACAAAAAAATGGCAGCCGCACTGACCATGCTGCTGCATTGATTTGAAATGGAATGGCATTTCTAATCATTCCATTTCTATGACTCAGACACATGACAAAACAAAGGAAACACCAAAGATATCCTTTCCTGACTATAAAACTTTTCATTAAGGTAGAGCTGTTAAACCTACACTACATAACTTTTTCGAAAACTACAAAAAATAAATTAGTAAACTTTAGGAACTAGCATATTGGATCCAGGGGTTGAAAATATCAACTTAAATAATACAAAATACAGACAATAGTAGAATAGCAAAATCGAAATTTCACATAATCTAACTAGTAACAAATGCATAAAATTGTGTAAATTCTGACTGTATTTCACTGTAGAGGATCCAACAGCGGGACATTTAGCAGTGTGCAGCTGCTGTTGTTGGAAAAACAACACAGACGGTGCATTCACTTGAAACTGGTAGCCTCGCGTTGCATTAAAAGTTATTGTAAAATACCCTTTTCCCATCTGGTGGTTGTTTTATCATTCAACAGCAATAACAAATACGTTATTGTTATAAGTTATTACTATATTATTAAATAATTTCATTTGGACCATATGGCCTTAGCAATAAACAAGCCATTCTTTAATGTTGCTGACTGTTGTTTAGTACCCTTCATTTTTAAACTTTCTTAAAAAGCATGGGTTTAGGCACCGTTTAGGCACCGCTTTCAAAGTATCGCTTTAGCATAGGTATCAGAAAATACCCAAACAATACCCAACCCTACTGGCCATGCATTCCATTCTGCTACACCTACTCTGGCCATTGACACTGTAGTTCCTGCAGCAACCCACCTGAACCCCCTTGTTTCTCCTTTACCCAGATCCAAATAGCTGACGTCCTGAAGAAGCTTCAGAACTTGGACCCTTACAAGTCTACTGGGATAAATGATCTGGACCCTTTCTTTTTTTAATTGTCTGCAGGTATAATTACAACACCTATTGCATACCTGTTTGTCCTTTGTCTCCTTTATTACCCTCAGAGATTGGATATTTGCTGTGGCTGTCCCCCTATTCAAAGGGGAGGAATAACTTAGACTCAAACTTTTATAGATCTCCACCCAGCCCTGCCTATTAAAAGTGTCTGAAATCAAGGTAAATAAACTTATAGTCAGCCATTTTGACTATTGTAATCACTCTCTGAAATGCAGTCAGGCTTCAGAGCCGACCGCAGGTGTACATCATGTATGATTAAGGTCCTAAATGATCTCATAACCACTCTTGATGGGAAAGACTACTGTTCAACTGGTTTTAATTATGTAGCCAAGTCCTTTGACTCTGTTAATCACCAGACTCTTATTGGCAGTTTCTCAGAAGACTGCCTCACCTGGTTCACTAAGTATGTCTCTGATCAGGAGCAGTGTGTCAAAACTGAGAGCTTACTGTCGGGACCACAGGCTGTTTCTATGGATGTGCCACAGGGTTCCATTCTTGGGCCAACCTTATTCTCTGTATATCAAAAATGTTAGTCTCACTGGCCGTGACTCTTTCATTCACCTCAATGCAAACAAAACCTTTCTGTATTCAGTGCATCTGGCCCTTTGTTTGAACACTGTGCTTACTTTCAATAGAGCTTCAATGACATACGACACTCCTTTCGTGAACCTCCAACTGCATGTAAATTCTGTCAAGATTATAAGCTTGCTTTTCAACTGGAAGCTGACTGTACCTGCCCACCCAAGAAGCATAATTACATTGGATGGATCTTTCACACCTCCCCCTCCATGCCATTGAATTGTGTGATGTATCACATAAATGCCCCTCATCCAAACACCTGGATAGTCTTGTCTCTAATCATCACTTACACATGGTCCTTGTTCTTTCATTATTATGTGTACTTAACTCCTTCTGCTTCCCAATTGGCAGCGAGTAGACAAAAATGTCATAGGAGCCCAGGATTTCACCTCCAAGCTGGAGGAAACAAGTCAGCCTCTACGGCATCTCAATGCGCCTCTCTCCAGCCTGGCAATGACTGGAGCACATGCTTGGTTTGGAGTTGGGTCCGAGTTAGTTTGTCACATTTTATCTCCAATTTTGGAATACCCAAGATGATTCAGAGCGATCAGGGTTCCAAATTTACTTCATACATATTTGCACAGTTCTTGTAATAACTTTACATAAGACATAACACAATTGTCTTCTTATGATTCTTCTTATTATTGGGTAAACCAGAACCATGAATTTACACTCAAATTGTTAAACCTGGTCTTTTGGTAGATGTTGTCAACCCAGGGACAGCTACTCCACCTTCCCACCCATTGGTAGGTTGTTGGGAGGATTTTATCCCTGGTCCTAATGGCTGTATTCTGCAATGTAGGATGAAGAGTCCCTTGCTAACTAGGAGAGTTTGTTGGGTTCTGATGATAGCCAAACAGCATTCGTTGAAGTAATCACTAAGATTTCATCTTTGTTTGCTGACTCAACTTCTTGTACTCATTTGGTGGCGCATGATGTTGTTGATGTTGGGGAAGCGTTCCCATCAGACAGCATTTGCATTGTTTGTCATTGGTGGAGGAGGCACTGGCCCTTATCTGGACTCTTAGTGGTTCATGTGGGGTCAGATGTGAATTTTACTGTTGTCTTCATGACCCATAACTCTTTTCCCATCCTGCGCCCTATGCTTTGTCCAAATCAAAGCTTAATGGATTGGTGATTGTATTTGCAGGCATACACTTTGACGTACGGCACATCAATTACAATGTATACAACATGGTGGCTGATGTGATTTCTCATGAGTCTATCTAGACATTCTCCTGATGTCATCACAATCCGGCACCATGTTTTAATACAAAGGCTGTTCTGTTTCCCGGTTAGTAGGCTTTCCATTAGCAAGCAGAGACGCAATCCCCTATAGAAATAAGAAAGGTTGAATACAATAGACGAACACAACTGACATGAATGTAAAGCCCTTAACCTACACTAAAGCAAAGCTCTGAAATGGAATAACACAATGCTGCAGATGAAGACTAAGAAGTCACCTGCCTAGTACAGTTATAGTGGAGACAGTTGTTTATGCTTAGCACACAGTAGCTGTAATGTGCCTTAGCTCAGTGACTGAGATGTTGTGTACTTCACACTGTGTTGCCTTATTCTGCCTCTTTCAACTTCAGTCAATAGCAATACAACTCACAGAGGTACCGAGGCTGAGAATGAACATTACCAGTAAAGTCACATTTCTGAATCACATCAATACATTACAGTGGCGAAGCAAATGTCTGTGATTGAATAGACAAAATGACAACCAAGGAGATGGACACAAACACACACAATCACACACCACCCGTGTCCATAGGCGGAAATCCCGGGGGTGACTGGGGACACACGTCCCCCTCACTCCTGGGAAAAATAGGATTTGTCCCTACAATATATTACTGTATTCATAACAATGCAATTTGAATAATATTAGTAATACACAACGAAAGAAATTGTGGTGTTTATAGACACTATTATAGGCACATATTTAACTTCCAAAAGATTGCAACCCCTCGCCATTTGCCTCACAATGGTTTGATCTACTGCCTCCCAGCCCTCAGTAGTTTCACATGATACAGGTACAGTGCGGGAGGGAGGTTGGAGGCGTGATGTCCTCGTGGGGTTCCAATGCTGCCGAGTTGGAGCAGGAGAGAGCGGAACTTCGGGAATTAAATTTACTTAGTGAGAGACAGTTACGAGGAGGGGGCCGTCTGGCTACCGTGGTAGTGGCGGGTCACGACAGCTGTACCAGGAATGAGGTTGGCATGGAGGGGAGTTCAGATGGGAGTGTGGGTGTTGCCGGTGTGGGGGTAAGTTTTGAGGATTCACCTTATGTACGGAGGAAGAAGAAGCGTGCATGAAAAAAAAGAGGTTGGTGAGTGTAGTTCAGCAAGGGGAGATGTGGAACAGGGATATAAGGTGTTGGTAGTTTTTGAAGCCCTGAAAGGTAGGGTGTTGCACCCGGTCTCACTCACGGCAGCGATTAAGGAACAGGTTGGGAGGGTGAAAGATGCATGGTGTTTGTGTGAATAAGGCCGACCTCCTCAGGCAGATAAAACTGGCATAAAAGAAGCAGCCAATCAGGAGCATCACTGCCCTGCACCTGCTTGTTGACGACGATGACTTAAGTTTCGGTTTTGTGAAAGTTTGGAAGAGATCGCGGGATAAAGACTGCTTAGTCTATAAATAAATATAAAATTGTGTTACTGCACTTGTTTCTTGCAGTGCGTGTGTGCAACTACCCAATCACACACACTCACACACCCATACAAATATAATAAAGGATTGAAACGGAACATCTTGTCTGCATTCTAATCGATGCCCCCTGGTGGCTACAACCTTCAAGTAATCAGTCAAACATACAGTCCTTCCCATCCACCAAAACATTTGGTCCTCGAGCTGGAGTCAGAGTGGTCACCGTGGGATCGCTAAAAGATGTTACTGTATATGCCCGACAGATGTCCGTCCCCGCCGAGAGACACGGTGACCAGCCTGGATGGAAGATTATGACATTCCCCTCCAATCACTGCAGCAGCATTCTCATTTTCATCATCATGTGGCTAACCTGTCAGAGCAACAGTGGCCTTACAATAGCATGGGGAGATTCCCAGAGAGAAATGTCAGGGTGACGCCTCTCTTACCTTCATTGCTGCAGGAGGATGTTATACAGGGAGCGGAAGCTGCCTATCCACGACAGCGTAAGTGTACAGAACCCCTCTTCCAGAGTACGCCTTCTTCTGCCCAATGGGGGCCTTTCCCAGAAACAGTCCCTGAGGTTCTTGAAGCTCTTCATATGCTGAGGGAAGATAATCAGAGGCTGCAGTGACAGGTAATGGACATGCACAGGCAACTCGACGCTCACACTTCCCTTCCAGATCCACCACCACTGCGACAGACAGTTCTCTCTCCCTCCTCTACCCTAGTGCCCCCGCAACAGCAGCATCACAAAGAACATGATAGCGGTTTATACCGACACCCGCTGAACCCGACACGCAATCTGGACATTATGACAGAGCTCATAACAGCTTTAATAGGAATTACGATGACACGTCAGCAGGAGGCTCCTCCTTGCCCTGAGCCATATCATCCAGCGCTCAGGGTGCAGACACCAGAGTACTGTGTACCCTACACACCACCAATGAGTGTGTTAATGACCGATGAGTTGCAACTTGCCCGCCACCATGAGACAGTGTATCATGGGCCTAAACCCACAATCCCTGTATTCAGCAAAGGGGATCCATAAGAGTTTGCCAGGCTTAGGGTTGCTCTGGAGAACCTGCTCTATGGACACTACAAAGTGCTTTAAATACCAGATCCTGGTGGATCACCTAAAGTATGAGGAGGCTCTGCTCATAGCAGACTCCTACACTAACTCACTGCAGCCCTATGCTGATAAAATCGAGCACTATGGACAGCCTCACCAGCTAGCTCTCAGAAAAATTGCTGATTTTATGGAGGCCCTTAGTATTGCACGTGGTGACACCAGTGGGTTTAAGCATTTTGCACTGAGAAAGAGAGCATTAGTGGGAATGTTAGACCAGCTTGGAGGCAGTGGACAGACTGAACTTAACTGTGAATCACATGTAACATGGCTGCTGTCCAAACTGCCTCATGACATATGAGCTGAGTTTAAGTGGTTCCTGTACCCCATGCGTGTGACAATCCCAAGCCTCTTACACTTTTCTGATTGGCTTGACTACGAATTGAAGATGCAAGAGACAGTGTATGAGCCCCTGAACAGTGAAGAAAGGAGCAGGGTGGGACTTAGAACAGAGCGCCGCCGTGACGTTAAGAGCAGTAAGAGCACCAGCATCATGCTCACCACAGATCAACCTGAGAGTACACCAGCAGCAGAGAAGCCACCTCCTGGTGCCAAGTAGCCAGAGAGGACTGCATACTGCCCTTACTGTTCTAACACACTACATTTCCTAGATAAGTGTGCAAACTTTGCACAGCTTACAGTAGAACAGATAACAGCTTGGATCAAGATCCACAAAAGGTGCTGGCTATGCAGTTGTACACACCAGGCTGCACAGTGACGCTTGAAGGTTACATGTCAGAAGTGTAAGGGGAACATTTGCAAGCACTGCATGAAGTGAATATGAAACCTACAGCTGAGAATACTTCCTGCCTCATCAGTACAACCAACAAAGTCCTGAACCTGGACAGGCCGGCTGGGTGCAGTCAAGTCCTACTTAAGGTGATTAAGGTGCTGCTGCGAAACGGTGAACACACGTTGAAGACATATGCCATCCTTGATGATGGGTTGGAGCAGACCATTCTTCTCCCTGCAGCAGCATAGAAACTTAAGCTTACTAATGAGCCAGAAGATCTGATCCTATGAACAGCTCGGTAGGATATCAGGGTTCTCCACGGCAATACAGTGTCTTTCTCCATTTCCCCAGTAGACCAGTCAAATAAATCCTTTAAGATACACAGAGCATTTACGGCTGATCAACTAGGACTGGCAGAGCATACATACCCAATGAAGGAACTACAGAGGAAATACAAAACATTTGAGAGGCCTCCCTCTACAGACCATTACCAGAGTGCACCCTCTGCTGTTGATTGGGTCAGACCATACCCACCTCATCACTCCAGGGGAGCCTGTGCATTTGGGACGGCATGGGGGGCCAGCAGCAGTAAAGACGAGGTTGGGCTGGAGACTTCAGGGGCCGACCAGGTACAACAAGTAGCAGGCTACAGCACAACAGTGCCTACACGTCTCAACCCTCTCACCCACCGCTGAATTTCTATAGAATGTAGAGAGCTTGTGCCAGCTGGACGTTTTGCCCTACAGGAGTGAAAATCTTGTCACATGCTCCAAGCAGGATCAGGAAGCAGTCCGCCTGCTGGAGGCGAAGACCAAACGAGTAGAGGTTGATGGGATTCAGCGATACACCACTCCCCTCCTCAGGGTAAAGTACATGCCACAGCTTCAGGCACCTAAGGAGGCTGTGTTAGCTAATCTCCACAGTACAGAGAGGTGCCTGCTGAGAGACCCTCAGAGAGCAGGAGCATACTGTGCAGAGATTGGAAAGCTGGAAAAGGCATACTATGCAGTGAAAGTGTCGGAGGAGGAACTGGGTGAGGCAACTGAATTATGGTTCATCCCACATCATGTGGTGAGCCATAACGGAAAGAACAGGATTGTGTTTAACTGTTCCTTCATGTATAAGGGAGAAAACCTTAATGAGTTGCTGTTGCCTCGCCACCCCTTAAGTTCAAGTCTGCTGGGTGTACTGCTGCGCTTTAGAGAGCATGCCATTGCTGTCAGCAGTGATATCAAAGGGTATGTATGAGACTACTCCCTGAAGATAAAACTATGCTGTGTTACCTGTGGGGAAATCTGAAAAAAATGAACCACTAAGGATCTATACATGGCAAGTTATTTCGTTTGGCACCACATGTAGCCCCTGCTGTCCTACTTTCACGCTGCAGAAACATGTTTGACCACAGTCAGCCGGGAGAGGAGGTTTGAGTGTCTATAGAACAATCCTTTTATGTGGACAACTGTCTGCAGAGCCTCCCCTCCATGGAAGAAGCCGAACGCCTGGTTGACAAACTGACATCGTTGTTGACTACATGTGGGTTTGAGCTACGCCAGTGAACAGGTAACACCCCAGAGGTCATCGGTCAACTGCCCAAAGAAGCCAGATCTGAGAGCAGTGAGTTGTGGCTCAACGAGTCAGACACCGACCCACAGGAGCTTGCCCTGGGGCTCCGCTGGCTCTGTAAATCAGACACCTTAAGGTATAAATACTGTATGCTGGACCAACCCACACCTACCATGCGAAAAATATACAGAGTCTTGGCACGCCTGTACGACCCTGTGGGATTCTAAGTCTCCTTCACTACACGGGCCAAGGTCCTGGTACAGCATTTGTGGGACAGAGAGACTGGGATGACCCGTCACTCCCTGAGGATATGCTGCAACCTTGGCTGAAGTGGGAAAAGGAATTGCAGCATCTCTCCCAGATTCTGCTGCCTTGCTGCTACGTGAAACTCCAGAAAGACCTGCATATCTTTGCTGATGCTTCAGAAAAGGTGTATGGCTCAGTGACCTCTCTGTGGACGGAGAGTCTACACGGCCATGTAGAGGTGTCTTTCCTGACTGCCAGAGTCCCCCCTAAGAAGCAGCAATCAATACCAAGACTAGAGCTGTGTGCTGCACTGACAGCTGCACAGCTGGCCACACTACTGCAAAAGAAGCTGACTGTGAATATCTGCAGCCTTGTCTTCTGGACAGACTCCACAACAGTTCTCACATGGCTCCAGTCAGACTCCTGTCGGTACAAGGTATTTGTTGGAACGCGGGTAGCCGAGATCCAGCAGCTGACTGATGCCCGGGCCTGGAGATATGTGGATTCCGCCAACAACCCAGCTGATGACATTACGTGGGGAAAAACACTGCTGGAACTTGCTGGTAAGACTAGATGGAGTCAGGGCCCTGCATTGCTACAACAGTCACCTGAATCCTGGCCCACACAGTCAGCCATTGAGGGGTCAGAGAATTTTCCTGAACTGAGGAAACCTACTGTCTGCTGCCTCACCACCAGCATACAGACATCTCTGCTACCAAATGCCAATCAGTTTTCCTCCTTCAGGGCGCTGACAGATGCTAAAGCACAATCCAGTTATGGGTCATCAGCGAGCCCGGTCAGTCTTTCTGCTGATGGCTACCAAGAAGCAGAGAGCGAAGTCCTGAGAAGAGCCCAACAGGACTGCTTTGCTGAGGAGTTCAGCCTCTTGAGTACTGGTAAGCCAGTAGCTGCCACCAGTAGGCTGCTCTCCCTAGCACCAGAGTATGACGAGACTGTGAGAGTGATCTGGGATGGAGTAAGGCTCCGCCGCAGTGACCAGCTAGAGCTAGATTCTATTCATCCTGTGGTTCTGGACCCTTGGCACAAAGTGACCCAGCTCATCATCCAGGACGTGGATAAGAGCCTTCGACATCCAGAATCAGAGCGTCTTTTCGCAGAGCTGTGATGCAAATATTGAATTCTGCATGGCCGTGAGGCCTTTAAGTGCCACCAGCGCTCCTGCCCGGACTGCAAGAGGTGGAGAGCCACTATAGTTGTGCCCAGAATGGCTGAACTCCCACAGTCCAGACTTATATTACTGAAGCCCCCATTCTTCTCTACGGGTATTGACTGTTTCGGGCCCTTACAGTGAAGGTCCGCCATCGCCAAGGGAAGAGGTGGGGTATACTGTTTAAATGCCTGACGACGCGTGCTGTGCACATAGATGTTCTGTTTAGTTTGTACTCTGACTCCTTTCTGATGTCTCTCCGCCGCTTCACTGCACGAAGGGGTAAGCCAGCAGAGCTCCGTTCTGACTAGGGCACTCATTTTAAGGGAGGTGAAACAGAGCTTCAGGAGGCCTTCGAGTCGTTACACCCAAAACTCAAGGCTCATCTGGCTAAACAGCAGATTTGGTTTCAGTTCAAACCCCCAAGTGCACCGCACTTTGGAGGTGTCTGGGAAAAGGTGAGATCTGTTAAAGCTGCACTGTATGCTACCATCCAAAAACAGACTGTCCCTGAAGAGGTCCCTGAAGAGGGACAGTACTTATTGAAGTAGAGGGATTCTAAACTCCAAACCACTGGGTTATGTGTCAACAGACATGGCAGATGCTGACCCAGTGACCCCCAACTTGCTCCTCATGGGGCATAACAGAAGCAGCCAATCAGGAGCAGCACTGCCCTGCACCTGCTCGTTGATGACGATAACTTAAGTTTTAGTTTTGTGAAAGTCCGGAAGAGATTGCGGGTGAAAGACTGCTTAGTCTATAAATAGATTAAGATAAAATTGTGTTACTACACTTGTTTCTTGCAGTGTGTGCATGCAACTACCCAATCACAAACACGCACACACCCATACAAATATAATAAAGGATCTAAAAGGAACATCTTGTCTGCATTCTAATCGAGGCCCCCTGGTGGCCACAACCTTCTAGTAATCAATCAAACATACAGTCCTTCCAAACCACCAAAACAGTTTGAGTGTTGGTAGTGTACTTATTGTGGTGGATAGTGTGTCTCAAAGGGATATATTGCTGAAGTTGGAGGTGTTGAATGGGGGTACGGTGAAGTGCCAGGTGCCTGGGAGTGCTGCGAAAGTGAGAGGTCTGATCACGGGTGTTCCGGAGGATCTGTGCATGGTGGAGCTTAAAGAAATAATGTCGGGAGGGATTGTGGTGGAAGCGAGATGGCTGGGAAGTAGGTCGTGGGGGTTGGACAAGGTGAGTCCGACGTAGTTGTTGGAGTTTGAAGGGCTGTGGGCGAGTAAGGTGCACGTTGGGTTTGTTAGTTTTTATGTGAGGGAATATGTGCCACCGCCACTGAGGTGTTTTAATTGTCAGAGTATGGGGCATGTGGCTGCTGTTTGGAGAGGCCAGGGTAGGTGTGCTAGGTGTGGGGGCCCACATGAGTATGGCAAGTGTGGGGTAGGGGAGTGGTGAAGTGTTGTAATTGTGGTGGGGAGCACAGTGCTGCGTTTGGGGGGTGTATGGTTCAGAAGCGGGCAGCAGAGGCACAGCGGGATAAAATGGTGGATAAGGTCACTTATGCTGAAGCAGTGCGGAGATTGGGGGGCCTTGGGTTGGGTGTGCAGGTGGAGAAGGAGCGGGGTGCAGGCCTGGTGGCAGAGGAAGTTCTGGGTGTTCACAAGGTGGTGTTGTCTGAGACGTGTAAACATGAGTGTGTGGTTGGTAAGGATTCATTAGTGGTGGCGGTACAGTATAATAATGCACCTTAAGTCGGTTGCAATCTGACATTAAACCCAAAGAAGAAGAAGAAGGTTCAGATCATGTTTGGGAATTGAGTCGACAGGCTTTGGTTGTTGACTGACCTCGAGTAAGTAGTTCAGAAAAAGGACATTTCATGACATTTATAAAACATCAACATTACTTATATATCACCAATCTTCGTTTTCATTGCTAGCTATAGTAATATCATCCAGTGTTTGCAGTTGTTTGAATTTGAGTCAATGAGAGAAGCTAGCAAGGTGACAGTGTGTTGGTGTCTGTCTACCACTGAAAGCACATGTTTGTGCTGATCTTGGGAGTAAACTAACATAGCAACGATTATTGAAAACACCACAGAAACTAAATTGATGCTCGCTAGCTCAGAAAATACAGCTATTGTGGGGAAGCCAGTCAATGCAAAACGAAAACATAGCTAAACTATAGTAGATTGTATATAATTATAGAAGACAATAGGTGATAAAAGACAACCTACTACTGTAACCTGTACACTGTACATGTGCGTGTGTTTGTGTGTGTGTAGCCTGTGTGTTTGTGTGTGTGTGTGTGTGTGTGTGTGTGTGTGTGTGTGTG
>JACXGM010002120.1:24304-42043 GCA_016801145.1 Umbra pygmaea | reverse complement strand
TAGTGTTCACACCTCCTTCACCATCCTGGTCACTACTGTGTCTTCACTTAGTATTCACACCTCCTTCACCATCCTGGTCACTACTGTGTCTTCACTTAGTATTCACACCTCCTTCACCATCCTGGTCACTAATGTGTCTTCAGAAAGTACTCACACCTCTTTGAATTGTTAAGTGGCTGCATGTAGTGTTTTTTTTTTAAAGATGGGCATTTTTGTTCAAATAAAACAAAATATTTGTCAGAATATCCCACTGAAACATTTCTGTGGTGAGTCAAAACACTATCAAAACAAAGAACCCTAAGTTACCTAAAACACAGTTACAGAAGAGGAAGGAAATTAGTCAGGGATTTTACCATGAAGCATCCGGTTTTGTTCTGCAGAAAAGACGTGGTAAAGGAAGTGGCTTTCTCCTGAAGATAACGTTTTACGTTTTTCATGGGCTAAAAAACAAAAACAACCAGTCGTCAAATTAGTGGCTTTGTCAGGTTGCATGTGTATTGAGAAATAGTTGAGAAGAAACACTTAAAAAAAATAATAATATACATTTTCACAACCAAGGGGACACAAATAGTGCATCACTTTGCACTAGAGCTGTATGTTTTCCTAATGAGCCTTAGTGAAATGTAGTGCACTAATGTTTACAAGTCACTGCACTTTTCGAGAAACTTCAGTCTTTCCCAGCTATCCCATATCAGCACATCATGAAAAGTTCCTTAAAACAATGATTTAAAAAAATTATGAAACTGCTATACGTAGGAAATATTGCCACTTGTGATGCAGGCTTTTTTGTGTAGATGTTGAAAGGGAGTGTACGAGCAGGAAAGCTAGACTGTCAGGCTCACCACCAGACCTGCCAGTCAGCCGGCATTACGGCCTATCCCAGCGTTCGATTCTACCCCTACCTGGGCACCGACAAGGTGAGGGACTTCTGGTTACTTATTGTTTTATGTGTGAACTGTTATTCCAAATTCATTATTGAGAAGACATATTTGAACAATACCAACCTGGCAACTGTACAGCTTGGGAATTTCGTTCCTCCGTTCATTCATTCGAATTGTTTTCCTGATTTCCTTCCTTAATTCCCACTAAACCTGCCTTGACGGCAGCTCCGTGACTCGACCCAACGATTCTTTTTGCACTGTTTACCCAATTTTTACCCAATTTGCGCTGCCTTGTGCAGGAGACCTGGGGAAAGTCAGAGAACCCACAATGTAGTGACTTAACCCACTATGCCCATGTACCGGACACACTCTGTATTTTCAAGACCGTTTTGATTACTATGCTTCAAATGTTCCAGTAGTCAGATATTCTTCTTAACTGTGTATTTGCTGACTTCTCTTCCCCCGTCTCATGTGTCCCCAGCGTGAGCAAGGAGGCGAGCACGTCAACAGTAGGGATGCTAATAGCATTGCTGATGTTCTCCGCCAGAGGCTACAGCAGCTGTCTCCATGGTTACAGGGCAAGGCAGACAGCTTCAAGGTAAAGCTACTGTGATTCAGCAGATTAGCTGTCCCCATGTTGTTTTAAATCTCACCAGCCACTGCTAGCCTTTAGCAGAAAAGTGGAGTTTAAGGTCTGCTGTCGACCTAATTGAGTTTGTGATACCTCCAGGTGCAAGTGGCTTAACGAGTGACGGTGACACTAGGCGATGTCGCTTTTGTGTTTTGGGGGGGGGGTGTTTCGAACAGGGGTTTTTGTTTTAAATATTATAGCTATCTACTAGAATATTCTAGTATCGGCTGTTCATGGTTGAGCAAGTGGTTGCTAATATGCCTGAATTTAACCCAAAACCAACAAGGATGTCTGCAGTGTTTTCGAACGTTGGACGAAACCAATCATCATGTCAGACAGAGCACTAAATCTTGCTAGACCGCTCTTAACTTCTATTTGTTTTCTATTTGAGTTCTGATCTGTGCTGAAGCTATTTTATGGCTGCCAATATTTTTGGGAATCATGTTTTGGCTTGTTATAAAAAATTATCAACATCACTTTGCTGTGGCATTTCAGTCAACATTCCCCACTTCACATGTAATCTAAGTGAATCATGTTGTAGTAATTAAAACTATTTGTCTTTTTGCAGGATGAATTGTGAGGTCAATGGGGTCCATTCAGAAGATTCACTTTTCTTTCTTAATGGAAAATGGAAACCTAAAGTACAGTCAAGCGCACATACACCTTACCAAATACCAAGACTTTGAGAAGAGTGTTTCTACAAGGAGTACTGCTAAGGAACTCCCTTAATTAAGGCATTTTCCCCACAGTTACCTCACAGTTGTACTGTCAACTAGATATTATTTCTTTCTCTGAACTGATTCAATTATTAGAAAAGACTGACAATAGTTACTAGTTTTATAGGTGCCGTGTGTCCCTTCATGCAGGTGTTTACCTGCTTGGTATCTGAATGTCCTGTCTGTTATTTATGCTACAAAACGGCAATTGATCAGTGTATTTGAAAGTTTTTTTTAATGTCACTCCATTGTTGATCAGCCAGTTGAGTGTAGCCAACAGTTTTTTATTCATTCTATGAAGTGACCACACTGTTCGGCGATATGATGATATTGACGATAGCTATGTTTTTTTTGTTGAAAGGCCCCTACTGGTTGATATGGAACCCTGTACAATTACCAAAAGTATGTAATTTTAATGCCAACAGCAATTACTGGAAATAATTCATTTATCTGATAGTGGTTTCTATAACTGAAGTCTGAATAAACTTCATAAGTTGTGCGATTGTGAACTATTTCAGAAGTGTACTGTAATACTGTAGAATTTGGAGATAAAAAACTAGCACAGTTGTAATGATGTATTCATAATGTGGTACCAGCAAATCAATATCTAATACTATGATGTTTGATAGGAATTTGTATTCTTGGTCTTAAAATAATTTGAAGAATTGACAATTTTTTTCAATGGCATTTTTATTCAGTGTCCATTTATTCACTAGATGGCAGCGAAGCATCATCTTTGTGTTAAACCATGAGCTAAACCATGAGCTATCGACTGTTTTTTGTTTTATTTGTGCAAATAACATTTCATTACAGTTAATGGGATAATTTAATTAATGTCCATATTTATATAAACAATATATGGCAGAGATCTTTGTCATCCGTGGTCGATAAGAACCTCCATGCCTACGAAAAATACATTTCTACTTTGGTATGAATGTTTTGTGCATTCAATATTTTTCGATCAGTGGAGGCCTGTGAAATTTAGTTGAAGAGAATTGGCTCATTAATGTTTGGACTGGAGTAAATGGAATAGAGATAAACCCACTGTGACATTCCATTTCAACCATTTTTCTTAAATTCTCCTAACCTGAAATGATTTTAACTTATTTTACACTAACCATACTTTAATTCATCCGTAATGTATTTGAACAGTCTATTTGTAGTATAAGAGTACTTTTCATTTCTTGTCATTTTTTTTCATCATACCCATGGTTTATAGTCTAATCATCAAAGTATGTCAACCAATCAGCATTTAGGGCTTGACAATATACTGTTTGAAAGTGTTAGAACACCTGGGAATTTACATGTTTGATCAAGGTGGAATTAAATAATTCAGAAATTATAGTAGAAAACATGAATAGTTATGGATGAGCTAAAGGTTTTGTCATTCGGACAATGGCTGCTGATAATTTTGCTTTGGTGTTGTATGTGAATAATTATAAGTCAGTTATTTCCAACAGTGATAGACATTTGCAACATTAGTAATGTTTTAGAAATTTCCTAAGGTGGTGTATCAATCAAAACATAAATCCAAGGGTGTTCTAAACTTTTGACCAGTAGAGTATAAACCTAGAAGCTCATGCATGCTGTTGGTCCTTATAGATACCTTTTTAAAAAAATCATAAAACTCAGCATCTAAAGTATGGAAAAGAAAACTTTGACAAGTCTTCACTTATATATAAAGGATTTATAATTAAAATGACAACACTGTATAAACATTATTTTTTTAATATATCCCAGCTAAAGGAGTATGTCGTCTTGCACGGTTATCCCAGATCTGCTGACAAAGTGTTTCTTGCTCCAAGAACCCAAGCTAAGACTGTCTGCTATACAGACCTGCAGCTGGAGAATCTAAGCATGCAGCTGGAGAATCTAAGCATGCAAATCTATGTGCACCCCTGGAAAAATATGTTAAAAGTGAATATGTCTGAGAACAAAGTTGACTAGACCTCTACATAAAAGGGGAAACAGGCCACCTTTCTGCAATATCAAGAATTTGTATTTTCTTTGCATTCATTAGTGTTTTAAAAAAATAACAAAAGTCAAAACGGTAAATGCAAAGGATAAGGCACCTTTTGGATTATTCTTCATTTCTTTTTAAATGTGTGATTACTAAGGCCCAGAGGTTATTACTCTGAATTATCTCCATACCTTCTAAGCTGTCAGAATGTGATGTTGTTCTGGCTAGTTTCAACAACCATGGGCTTCTCTAAGCAGATGTCTGAGAACTTGAACATGAAGATCATTTACTTTAATAAAAAACTAGAAGGCTATAAAATCTCACTGCTTCCAGCTGCCAACAGTCAGAGAGGTTTTTAGTAACTTCACGCTAAATGAAACAGTTCAGGTCAAAGAAAGGTATCACACACATTTGCCACAGAATTGATCAGATCTGCATAAACAGATCTCACAGGTCAATGCCAAGGATCATCAGACCAGTTTAGCTGACACTGGAAATATTTTTCACAGGTCTACACTACAGCCTGCTGTACTTTACAAAAAACAAGGATCTACGTGGGTGAGTAGTCAGAACTAAGAATGCGTTTTCTATAACTTCATCATGAAACTCAGCATAGTATGCGAAATTGCTTTGAAAAGCCAGAATTGCTTTGGTAAAATTTTCAATTGAATGACACAAAGATTTAACTTTTTAACCAAAACCAGAGAAGGTCCACTTGGAGAAAAGGACGCATTGCCGACTTTTCAGAAATAAACATACCTCAAAATCAATTATTATTACAGCATATAATATTTACAAGAAAGAAGGTTTTGGACTAGCAGTCTCAGTCCATAGACTTTATTATTGAACATTTCTAGGGAGATCTCAACATGCATTACATGCAGAGACCCAAGGAAGAGTGGGACAAAATTCCAAAGTTTAGAATAGAAGGACTCATATCTGGCAACAGAAAACATTGAAAGTATTTATATCTGCCAATGGAGGTGTTGCTACCTTTATTTTAAATGTTTTTGGAATCTAAAATACCTAAGCTATAATCCTGTATGAACATGTACTATCACTGTTTAGAGGTCAGGTCAACGTCTGTTGGCAGAACGATTCATTGTAACATAATTCGTTTCCAGGGATGCCCAAATTCTTGCATACATCTGTAAGACTGACTGCTACAGTTCTCCAGCTACAGAACACAGGTGAAGACTGCCTGCAACAATCTTCCATGTGCAGAACGTAGGCAAAGAAAATGTACATTTCCGTTTTCTCAGAGTTTAGTTTTCTGACGTGAATTATACAACACAGCACACATGGATAAATCGTAATATGTTAAACAATCTTCTTAAAACCACTGTAACTGGTTAAAATGCAACTCTGTCAAATTTCTAATATGTAATAATTGAACACGTGTGGCAGGTGTGCAATTACACAAGTTAATCTCAAAATAATAATAATAATTCAACTTATAAAGCACTTCTCAAGGCACCCAAAGCGCTTTACATATTGAGGGGGAAAGTTTACCTCATCTTCTAGGACCACCACCAATGTGTAGCCATTTTGCACCAATGGGCAGCCATTTTGCACCAGAACTCTCACCACACATCAGCTATCAGGTGGAGAGGTGAGTACCAGTAGTTATATATGCCAATAAGGAAGGAGGGGGATGCTGCAACGTGATCTCTAAGAATTCTGTGAAATAAACACAGACCCTTACTTCTAAAGTTGGCGGGATGGTGGACGTATAAACATGTGACTCACATCCCAGAGATTGCGAGTTCAAATCCAGGCGGACACTTTGCATGTATTTTGTTTTCTATTCCAGCGCCATGCAGACGAGTTGCAAATGTGCTTTTTATCCTCTCACCATTTTTCCAAACAATACTTTACAACGTAATACATGTTACATGGAGTTAACAGCAAGGTTTCTGAGTGGTTAAGGTAAGGGTAAAATTTTGGGTAAGTCTTAGATCGAGTTAACAGCAAGGTCTCACTGAATTCAGTGAAATCAACATGCCATCACGTCCCGTGTGCCCATCAGGGACTTTTCTGCGCTTCCTTGTAACTGCCACAGATTTTGGTCCCTGTTCATTTCACGGAATTCTGTGAGATCAGGCTGGATTATTAGGTGGCCATGATTGTAGTGAGGCCTGGTTGGGAATTTGGTCATGACACCAGGGTTAACATCGCAGCTCTTACAATAAGTACCATGGGATCTTTAGTGACCCAATCACTGCCCTGTGGCATTGGGAATGATCTTCAGACCAGAGGGAAGAGTGCCCCCTACTGGCCCTCCAACACCACTTCCAGCAGCACTTGTCTCCCATCCAGGGACTAACCAGGCCTGACCCTGCTTAGCTTTAGAAGCAAACCAGCAGTGCAATACAGGGCGCTATGCTTCTGGCGATCATGAAACATTAGCTTTTTGTCTCGTTAGCAAGCTGGTCAATAGAATACATTAGCAATTGGTATTTGGTCTCTGATTCTTGTGGTTTTTGAACACTGGAATGCTTTGTGATCGGAAGTCAGTACAGTCGGAAAATCCCCAGATCAGAGCTTTATTGAATGCAGCATAAGGCAGACTACAGATACAAAACCTAGGTTAAGACGGACTTTTACAGTCCATCAGCTATTGTTCTCTATCTCTTAGGCAGTGTTGAGAAAGTGCCAGGAAGAATAACTGACCAGGTTATTTCACACCCTAAGGAGTTGCTTACAAGTACTGGCTCCTTTTCCACTTCCTGTTCATTTCCTGTGAGACAGAGAGTAGGCTTTCATAAGTATCATAGGCTCTTATCAGAAACAGATGTCCTAAAACTATCAACTCGCCAACATGAGACATCAAATCGTAGTTTTATTGCACAGTGGTGTACAATCAATGTTTAATGTGCTTAGTGTTAATGTTTGGGGTGTGCCTTTGAAGCAAACCCCCTGCAAAAGTCCCCAACACCGTTTAATGTCAAAGTGAACCTGGGTCACAAGTCAGTCAGTAGAGTTCAAAACTTTGCTCTTTACAACTGTTAAACAGAATTGACAATATCATTCTTGTTCAGCTCTATTATTTACATGAAATATCTTGGATAAACAACCTAGTTTTTGAAATGCTCTCCTCTTTGCTGATTTCTCCTTAAGAAAGTCTAAGTCATGATTGTCACGGGTTTGAGCCTGACTATGGGTTCCCTGACTTTCCCCTGGCCTCCCGCACGAGGCACTGCAAATTGACATAGTGCTGCCCGGGATTTGGGTTAGATATATCAGATTATATATCCTGCCACGTCACCCTCCAGCGACTCCTTGTGTCCAGATTGGGTGAACCTAATCATCCTGTCCATGATACGACTAAAACCATCCGTGTTGGATTCGCAGTGTGAAAAGATTCAGCAGATGGGCAATGTGGTTGGAAGAACCATGTGCACACCCTTCGCCATCCCACAGATCTGTCCAAGGAGTTGCAGAGCTGCTGACAAGGAATTGGGACGGGAGAAAAATGGGGGGAAAAAATTATAATACTTGTAGAAGTTGTAGAATATCAGTCCACTCGCTAGCCTTGGTTCAGTGTGATTCAAGCAGCATTATTGCTTGCTAATTTCTCCTACAATTTCATGTGAATGTTTTTCCAGGTGCTGATTGTTCATTGCTGAGCCTTGATCAGGTCCTTACCTCCACTCTTTAGGCTTATCCTCTGCTAAACTTGTGGGGACCAGAAAACTTAAAAATCCATGTTACTTAACCTTAACACTAACCTTAGCCCTTATCCTAACCTTAGCCTCACCCTAACCTTAACCTGAATAACCTAACCTTTATGCCTAAAATTAACCTTCCCCTAAAGTCTAAACCTAACCTGTAATGCCTGAACCTGAAATTACCCTAAATTGTAACCCTAAACCTAACGGTAACCTTGGCCCTAAACATAACTCTAAGTGACTTTGTCCTCACAGGGACCGGCAAAAGGTCAGAATATGGGAATGTTTGTCATGTATTACTATCCTTTTGAAGATTTCTGGTCCTAAAAAGATCTGTTAAACCAAAACACACACCCACATATTAACACACTACTAAAGTTCTTCATCACTCATTGAGATGACCTGTGGCATGAGTTTGATATAGACTACCTTTGCTCCACTGTGCCCATAGGAGATAATTCACTTTATGGTAATATGCCCAGAGCGGTGTCTGGTGTGTGAAATTGAATGACCAGTTGCTGTCAATTTCATTTAAGTGTAATCCTGATTCATTCCATACGTGGTCTTTGTTATGGTAGAGAATGTCTGCCTCCATGTCTGGACCTGCAGATCTACTTTATAGAGAAAAGATGTACATACATGTCTGTGTTTGTTTTGGTTCAACAGATCAAATTAGCACCAGAAGTCCTCGCAAGGATAGTAGAACATGATAGAACATGAAAAACCGGCCACTATTCAGACTTTTCGCCACTCCCAACGAGAACAATATCAATTTCCAGCTCAGGGGTTAGGTTTAGCCTGAAACTGTTTAGGAAGTTCCTCATCCCCAAATGGAAACAAATACAGAATTGCGTGTATTTGTGAATATAGATGTCGGTGTGTTTGGAGCTTTTCTTCTAACCCAAAGCATGTCACAGATGCGTACTGTGTTCAGACAGAAAGACTGCCTTGCAAAAGTGTTCAAACAGCTGTATCTGCTGTAGTGGATCAGGGCTTTACCTTGCCTGCACTCAGCCACTGAAGAACACATAACCCTTTTAATGATGTGAAAACCAAGTGGACTTTTCCTGAGTAGCTTTGCCTGCTATGTGTAAAGGCATTCAATTGGGTAATTGCTGAGAGGGGCTGGAGCAAGCTTGGGGCTGGAGCAAGCTTGTCTTGGGGGATATGATTAGTATGTTGAGGCTGTGTGGAGTGGTAGCTGTGGTCTGTCAGGTGGTGTTGGTACATGTCAGTTTCTTGGTAAAATGCCATGTTGAAGAGGAAATATGATTGATTGGAGAGTAAGGATTGGTGGGTCAGTTTCACCCTACCTCCCATCCAATTGACTACCTGGTAAGATGGCGATGAAGTCATAGGTTTCAACACATTGTTTAATGTCTGCATATCTGTCAAAGCCTGGCGTTTTATTTTTATTTATTTATTATATTACCTTTACTGTACCAGTTGGGCCGATTGAGAACAGGTTCTCATTTGCAATGGCAACCTGGCCAAGATAAAGCGCAACGGTACAAGAGGACATTAAGTTACACTTGAAGTACACAACAATGTAGATAATCAGAGAATATGATAGGGAGTATATGTAAAGTCTATGCAAATTAGGTCTAAATTAGAGCGGCAGATCAGTTGATATGTAAAGTGGCAGGGCAATAACAATGGAATAGTTAACACTTGAGCTGAGTAAATGATAAATATATTGTGCAAATATCATACAAGGAATAACTGATTATGTAGATGAATATGTGTAACATATGCCATGGGGCATGACTAAGACACTGGGGCATAAATGGGCAAAGACAGTGTGCGAATGAGGGAATAGAGGAAGCATGTACAGTTGTCGGACAGTAGCTATGACAGTCACTCTTTAAAAGCAGTGAGGGAGATGGTGTTCAAGTTTCAGGGTCTTCAAGCAGGTATTCTTTTATCAATGGTTTTGATATCTTTTAGGACCTTAAGTGTGGCTGAGGTGCAGCCGTGACAGCTTGGAAACCAGACTGCATATTGCAGAGGATATGGTGGGATGCGAAATTGTTGATAAGCATTCTTACTTAAAACCAGGCCAGGGTTCCTAATATTTTAAACTATGTTAAAGATATACCTGTGGCTTTATTTAAACTTATCCTGTTGAAATGGGATATCGAAAAGAGTACATATGTTAAAAAGTACAACACCAATGTTTTGAGCAAAGAAAAGAGCAGGGATAGAGTCTGCTGTTAACTGATATCATCCAATATAAGGATGTTTTGCGAGAAGCAGAATACATTGTACAAAATGGTTGATGTAGTACCAGAGTGTCACATTCAGAATACATTGTACAAAATGGTTGATGTAGTACCAGAGTGTCACATTCAGAATACATTTTCAAATGTTTAACTTTACTTGTTTGTTCCTTTATTGGTATTTTCTGTCCCTGAGTACGTATACTGGATATTGTGCTATATTTGTACAATTGGCTATTGTGCTATATTCGTTCTTAAAACAGGATGTGTTGTGTTTAAAAGTAAAGGCGCAGTAATATATTATTTGAGCACCTGATGGCCGTTTACTTAAGTACAGAGCTCCTGGGCATGACTAAGCATTATTTATGTGAAACATAAATTGGGGCGACATGGGACTCACTGCCATTTTGATGTTACTTATCCCTGACTCTAATCATGGGTACTAAGCCATTTAGCTGCTTGAAACAGTTTAATCAAATTGATGTAAGACCGCTGCTATAAATACAACCCAAATATCTGTTTAATGGTTCTTCAATTAACGTAATACACTTACAACAGAATACAAAATTCATATATTTTTGTCACACTGACGTACACTTTCACAAGTTATATTGTGTGTTTTCCGTGAACTTGAATGTTCCCCTCATAAAATCCATATTGTGGTTACAAGGTGTTATAAAACTGAGGCCAGAATTGGTGGACGTGCTGCCAGTTCTAGTCTGCAGCTCCCCACTTCGACCCCTGAAGTGGCCCCGGGTTGGTGGGCTGGGTGAGGATTTTCCACCACTCATATGAGGAAAATAAACATGAAGCAATCATTCAGTCACTCCAAAACTTAGCGAAAAGACTTAGGGAAATGTCAGCAGGGTGGGTAAAGGTCAGCTCTCCAGGAGGAACATTATCAATGCTGTGACTGGTCAGCAGACAGAACAGATAGGCTACATTAATCAGTGTAATGTTTTACGCTCAAGCTTCACAGTAGTCACAGTTGGGCCTGTTTCCACTTCTACATAAGTCATCCAGATGATCAGTTATGGCCTGTTTCAGCCAGGTACTCTATATCTTGTCTGTTTCAGCCAAGTATATCTTGTCTGGTTCAAACAGGTATATCTTGTCTGTTTCAGCCAGGTATATAGCTTCTCTGTTTCAGTCAGGTTTATCTTGTCTAGTTCAGCCAGGTATATCTTGTCTGTTTCAGCCAGGTATATCTTTTCTGTTTCAGTCAGGTATATCTTCTCTGTTTCAGTGAGGTATATATTGTCTGTTTCAGCCAGGTACCGGTATATTTTTGTCTGTTTCAGCCAGGTATAGCTTGTCCATTTCAGCAAGGTATATGTTGTCTGGTTCAGCCAGGTATATCTTGTCTGTTTTCAGCCAAGTATATCTTCTCTGTTTCAGCCAGGTACTGTATATTTTGTCCATTTCAGCCAGGTATATCTTGTCTGTTTCAGCCATGTATATCTTGTCTGTCTCAGCCAGGCATATCTTGTCTGTTTCAGTCAGGTATATCTTGTCTGTTTCAGCCAGGTATATCTTCTCTGTTTCAGCCAGGTATATCGTCTCTGTTTACGCCAGTTATAGCTTTTCCAGTTCAACAATGTATATGTTGTCTGGTTTAGCCAGGTATATCTTGTCTGTTTCAGTCAGGTATATCTTGTCTGTTTCAGCCAGTTATATCTTCTCTGTTTCAGCCAGGTATATCTTCTCTGTTTCAGCCAGGTATTTCTTCTCTGTTTAATCCAGTTATAGCTTGTCCAGTTCAACAATGTATATGTTGTCTGTTTCAGCCAGGTATATCTTGTCTGTTTTAGCCAGGCATACCTTCTCTGTTTTAGCCAAGTACTGTATATTTTGTCTGTTTCAAGTATATCTTCTCTGTTTCTGCTAGGTATATTTTGTCTGGTTAAACAAGGTATATATTGTCTGGTTTAGCCAGGTGTATCTTGTTTGCTTTAGCCAGGTATATATTGTCTGTTTTAGTCAGGTATATCTTGTCTGTTTCAGCCAGGTATATCTTCTCTGTTTCAGTCAGGTATATCTTGTCCTTTTCAGCCAGGTATATCTTTTCTGTTTAAGCCAGTTATAGATTGTCCAGTTCAGCAATGTATATGTTGTCTGGTTCAGCCAGGTATATCTTTTCTGTTTCAGCCAGGCATATCTTGTCTGTTTCAGTCAGGTATATCTTCTCTGTTTCAGCCAGGTATATCTTCTCTGTTTCAGCCAGTTATAGCTTGTCCAGTTCAGCAATGTATATGTTGTCTGTTTCAGCCAGGTATATTTTGTCTGTTTCAGTCAGGTATATCTTGTCTGTTTCAGCCATGTATATGTTCTCTGTTTCAGCCAGTTATAGCTTGTCCAGGTCAGCAGAGTATATGTTGTCTGTTTCAGCCAGGTATATCTTGTCTGTTTCAGTCAGGTATATCTTGTCTGTTTCAGACAGCTATATCTTGTCTTTTTCAGCCAGGTATATTTTGTCCATTTCAGCCAGGTACTGTATATTTTGTCTATTTCAGCCAAGTATATCTTGTCTGTATCAGCCAGGCATATTTTGTCTGTTTCAACAAGGTATACAGTGGTGCTCGAATGGTTGTGATGACACACAGCTATACATTTTTGTAGAGCCAGATGACATAGATGTAATAAACTCACACTCTAGGTGCCTAATTGCCATAAATAATTGGATGAGTAAGAATTTCCTAAAACTAAATGAGTATAAAACAGAAATCCTCTTAGTTGGGCCCAAAATCAGCACAAGCCTTGGTACCCTGACTTCCCTGATCAAAGCTGAAGTAAGGAGCCTAGGTGTTATCATAGACTCTGACCTGAGTTTAACTTCCCATTTTAACAAGGTGACCAAAACCTCCTACTTTCACCGTTCATAGCCCAAAAAGATGCAGAGAAACAAATTCACACATTACAACTAGATTGGACTACTGCAACGCCCTCCTTAAAGGTCTCTCAAAAAAGTATTTAGAGAAGATTCAACTCATCCAGAACTCAGCAGCGAGACTCTAAACAAAAACAAAGAGCCGAGAACATTTTACTCCAGTTCTGAAGTCATTACACTGGCTCCCAGTTCCCTGTAGGATTGATTTTAAGGTCCTCCTGCATGTTTATAGAACCCTAAATAGCTCAGGATCAGCCAGTTTACAGACTCTCTAAAAACCTATGTTCCCCAAAGGGCCCTCAGATCTTCAACTGCTAACCTGCAATATTATTATTATTATTAATAAATGCAGAGGTGGCACATGGTTTTGTTAGAATTAATTTTTTCTTTATGACAGATTTCTTTTTCTCTTAATAAATGTACTTCAACTAAAGGTTGGATGTTTGTAATTTCTTCTTCATTACAAATATGTTTATTTTTTTACGCCAATTCACCAAAAGATGCATTTTTACTAACCCTTTTTTACTCATTTTACTAGGGGTGCCAATAATCGTGGAGGGCACTGTACATCTTATTGCATTCATGGAAGCAAAATCATTGATAACATCATAAGAAAGATGGCTGCCTAGATAATGGTTGATAATAATTACTGCCAGTCCACACAGATGTTCTTGTGCCATCAATTTTAGCTTGGAGAAACTCTGCTCTGCCAAGACCATGTTACTGGGAGAGTACAAGCTATTCTCAAAGCTATCCAAATATTGTACAACTCACAGACCTCATTTTGGTGGATGAATATAAGCAGCTCCATCACTGTCATTTTTGTTTTGGGAAGGTCTGGAAAGCTATCCATTTCCATCACCTGCAAAATCCAGCTGCATGTTATCAGACTGCAAAAGCTTGCTAGTAGTGGTGATTCTTGAATGAATGTCATACAAGACAACACTTCATATTTGGACTCTAAAATATTTTTTTTCTGCCAGTGACTGGGCCTCAATGCTTACTACTGGATCCTAGTCAGGTTCAGGCTCGAACCCCCGACTTTCGGGACACAATTTGTCCAACAAGGCATTGACTTGTCTATCATATGCCACACGGACCCCTTTATTAAAATGTATAGGGCCCCCAGATATAAAACATTGAAAGAATTATGCAATATTTATTGGGCCCCCAGATTAAAAAATATTTTTTAAAAATTCCTAAGCGGCCGCTTGTGTTGCTTATGCCTGGAACTGGCCCTCTGCGCGCCCCTTGACATCCCATAGATAACATGCCTTGCTCTTGTAGTGATCTATGTTGGTCGACCTCTCCTACGGAGTGTAAAAATGGTCTTCAATGTCATCCATTTCTACATAATCTGTCTGAATGTGGATTGATGTAGTTCGAACTCTTTGGTGATGGTTTTGTAACCTTTACCCACCAGATGAGCATCAACAACAATTTTTTCAGAGATCCTCAGAAATCACTTTTGTTCGCTCCATGGTATAAGTGTTGTAAAGATCAGACGTTGATAGATCCCTGTTCTATAAAATAAAACAGGATGCCCTCTCACACCCGATTGTCATCTCATTGATTGAGAACTGACTTGAATTTCACCTTCAAATGAACTGCATATTCTAGAGGTTCACAAACTTTTGCCACTCACAGATATGTAATAATGGATAATTGTCCTCAATAACTAAATGACCAAGTATAATTTTTTTTCTTCTCTTCTTTAGTTGGGTTCTCTTTATCTACTTTTAGGACTTGTGTGAAAATCTAATCAGAAATATAGGAAATTCTGAAGGGTTCACAAACTTTCAAGCTCCACTGTATCTTATCTGTTTCAGGCTTTTGTAGGTTACATTGAACGATGAAGCCAGCTGAGACACTGGTTTAACAAGTCCAGTCTTGATGTTTCCTAGATAATCCTTCCACCATGTGTCTTTTTACCCATAAAGACAGTGGATGAGGCCTGTGGATAGAATCACATTAGCCTTCTCCTCCAACGGATCTAGGGGGGTTCACTTGTGGTGATTTTTCCCAGTATGTTTTCTGTGACGGTTGTGGCGCTTACCGTTTCATGGACGGGCGCAGACAGAAGTGACCAAGTTTCCTGTGTGATTCCTTGTTCGGTGGAAGCAGTGTGTCACTGGTGTCGCCACCGCGCCCGATGGCGTGTCGGGTTCTGTGTCTCTGGCCAGGACTCACACTGAGCGCTGTGCTTCTGTGTAGAGACTTCCTGATGGGCGTGGCCACTTTCACCCCTCTCTCTACATCCCAACATGGAAGACCTGAACCAGGGACCGTCCCCTCTGCCCTGCCTTCCTCTGTGCTCCAACCCCAGCTGCCGAGCCTCAGTTCAGGAAACTAAGCTGCTGAGCTTTGACATGGGAAACTACCTCAATGGCTCCCCAGAGAGGTGGATGAAAAGGAAAGGACCAGATAGAGGATAAAGTAAAGATAAAACAGTGACTGAGGGAGGGAAAGTAAGAAAGAAAAAAGAAATGAAAAAAGAACATGTGAATGTCGGGGAATACTTTTTCACTGTGGAAAATGACAAATGGCAACACTAAATATGTTTTAGAACTGATTCTTAATTTGTTTGTTGCAAAGACAATTTAAAATGCACCATATGGCCAAAAGTATTTGGAAACCTGATCACCTGGCAGTAGCCATTTCAATTCATCCCAGGGTCTTGATTGAGGTTGAGGTTAGTGCTCTTTGCAGGCCACTAGAGTTCCTCCACACCAAACTCGTCAAAACATGTCTTTATGGACCCCAAATGTGTGCATAGTGGCACAGTCACACTGAAACAGGAAAGGGCCTTCGCCAAACTGTTGCCACAAACTTTGAAGCACCCTATTATCTGAAATGAATTTTCATCCTGTAGAATTAAGATGACCCTTCACTGGAAGTGGCTTAACCCAAACCCTGAAAAACAGCCCCAGACCATTACGCCCCCTCCACCTTTAGAAGGGGTGTCCACATACTCTCAATCAGTGTCTAATAAATCCTTGCACAACACAAAGTAGAGCTTTAATCGGTCCTGAAAATGTTAACCCGACCCTGACCGAACCCGACACAGATCTGTCCGAACCCGAGACCGAACCGGCACCTTAATAGGTTTTTGTAGCCCGAACTGACTTACAGCCCGACATTTTGAATGTAGACAAATATGGATGGCGAAAATAACCATTGTTTTATAAATGATAAACATTTGCAAAATTAAAAAGCCAAGTGTGGTAAAAACGACAATATAGGCTATATTATTTAACAACAGGCTATATTATTATTTCACAGGCTGCAACATGACGAATTGATCACTGTATAATCAAATTCTTAAACAGCATTTGTATATGATTCGCGATAAGCAGTCTCCACTTTTATTTTGAGACAGGTCAAGTTCAGTTTGGGTGGGATGCCTTCATACTTAAAAAGACAGTGGCAACTTTTACATTGCACATAACCCACCGGTGTATTAGTTTGTTCACGCACATTGTCAAAGTGTTTCCACACCTCCGACTTAATTTTTTTTCCTTGGCTGACAAACTATAATCGCTAGAAGCCAGGAGTCTTTTCACCTCCGCAGCATCCATTATCATTTTTCTCTCTAAATATTATCAACAAATCAGTCACAGGGAGAGAGAAAAAGGGCGTGGACAGAAAACGATTTGACTGAGATAGATAGGAGTTGCTTAAGTTAACCAAGTTAGCAACTAAAAATGTTGCAATATAAAAGTATGTTTTTACTTATTTTTTTATTACCGTAATCAATTTACAGACCGAACCCGGCCCTAACCCGACGTGCCTCCTGGTGAAATATGTGAGAAATTAAGACCGAATCAACCCGAACCCGACGGGTTAGGGTTGGTCCCGTCGGGTTCGGGCAGAAATCTCAAGCTCTAACACAAAGTGATTAAAAGTGCACATTATATAGCTTACTTTCAGCCGAGAGATTGCAGGTAGACCTAGACTGTGCGTCACTCACAAAATTGTTCTGGAAGTCATTAAGAATACTAACCCAGTAATATGTTTAGGGATTCAGGAAGGCCCTGGTCTGGTCCGATGCTGATTGAAAAGAGTTCTGTCCGGCCATGATCTCACACCGCTAGATCTGCATTCAATTTGCTACCCTTTTTCCTATATAGTGCACAAATTTTGACCACCTTATATATCACACTACTTTTGATTTGGGCCCTAAAGTAGTGCACTATATACGGAATAGTAAGGCTTTTGGATTACAGCACTGATGGCTAAATGGATGATTTACACCTCACTGCAATGCACTAGGATTTGATGGTTCCCACATGGGGCATAATTTAACATGCAGAGGCGTGACAGGTTAATCACGAGGGTGATTTATTCAGTGTCAGGTCACCGTAAAGCCAGTCAGGGATGGTTATGGGGAATCATTGTGTGTGTTCATGTGGCAACCTAATGTCTTTACAAAGATAGAAAAATCTGTCCCCACTGGGAAAAAATAATTTTTTGGGTCAGGAGTTAGGATTATGGGAAAACAACAGGGCATAGTGTTAGAATTGGGGTTGTTGTCAGGTTTGAGGCATTACCAGTGTAGGGTTAGCCATAGGGGCTCACTTAATCTTAGGTAAAAAGTTAAATTATTCAGATTAAGGTTAGGTTAAGAGTTAGTGTTAGGTTAAGTGAATAGTGAATAGGAAACAAGAATTTTTGAGTGAGTGTGTGTGTGTGTGTGTGTGTGTGTGTGTGTGTGTGTGTGTGTGTGTGTGTGTGTGTGTGTGTGTGTGTGTGTGTGTGTGTGTGTGTGTGTGTG